>CAKNXH010063484.1:12519-110365 GCA_932178445.1 Andricus quercusramuli | reverse complement strand
TATTCTGTTGAAAATTACCTTGTTTTGTATAAAATTAATCTTTTTGTCAAAAATTAACCTTTTTCTAGAAACTTCATATTACCAGTCAAAATTCCTCTATTTTCTTGAAAATTCAATTATTCTTCTGAAAATTCAACTATTCTGTTGAAAATTACCTTGTTTTATAGGAAATTAACCTTTTTCTAGAAACTTCAAATTCCTGGTCGAAAATTCATCTTTGCGGTTGAAAATTCAACTATTCTGTTGGAAATAACTTTCTTCCCTTTTGTAAGAAATTAAAAAAATTTGGTTAAAAATTGACCTATTCAGTTGAAAAAAACTGCTTTGCAGGAAATGCTTCTCTTTTTCTTTTAAATTCAACAATTTTGTAGAAAATTCAACTACTTGGCTGAAAATTAATTTTTTTGTAGAAAAGTTATCTTTTTGGCCCGAAAATTCAACGGCTTTGTTGAAAATAAACACTTTTTTCAGACATTCAAAAAATTTGGTTGAAAATGATTAATTATTTGAAAATCAACTGTTTTTTCAGAAAATTCTTCTTTCTTGCTTTCAATTTGAACAATTTGGTTGAAAATTCAACTACTCGTTTCAGAATTACCATTTTTGTTGAAATTTCGTATTTTCGGGTCTCAATCCAACTGCTTAAAGGACATTTTGTCTTTTTGGCCACTAAGCTACTAGAGAGATCGGAAGAAGAATCCTTCTTCTGAAACACGCTTTCTTTTGCTTTCTTTTCAATACAAGTCAATTTTCAATAGGAATCTGTATTATCATGTGTTTTAGAAAAAGGATTCTTCTGCCGATCTCTCTAGTAGCTTAGTAGTATAGCACCTGACCGGCAATCAGTTGACCTGGCGTTCAAATCCCAGCGGAGCGAAAGGAGAAGATATTTTTTTCTAAATAAATTTAATTAAAAAAATTCTAAATTTATAGCTCCATCTAGTCTGAAAGGACGTTAAAGATTCTCTCTTATAGAGGAGATAATTTCGATCGATATTGTAGATTTCCATTTTACCATATCCGATGATAATACAGATTCCTAGTAAAAGCTTTATGATACTCAGCTTTTTTTTCTATCACGACTTTTATTACACATAATCGTGTCCCATCCCATAAAATTAGAGGAAATTGAAACTAACGAGAGATCTTCAATCTTCCCGATCCCTTTGTCTTGCAGAATTTTAGTCAACAAGTCAGACGATGAATTAATATTTACGACGGTACTCCCGACAATTAGTGTTCCCTCTCAAGGGTGGAAAGTCGAATTTTCTGACTGTCCCTTATCGAAGGGACTCGTATAATGTAGACATAAAATTGTAATTCACCCCGAAGACAACTCGTATTAATTATCAGGGGGGGGGGGGTTACTACCCTTTCATTGTTGCCCCAATTGAGAGTTTGCTCGCGGTTTCCGGGCATGAATAATAAACAAGTCGAACTTTATTGTAAATGTCATATTCAGATGGGTTGAATATTCACCCGTTTTTGAGTGCAGGGGATGAAATGGGGGCTGGACGGAAGGTGATTTATTCAGGAAAGAACCTTGCACTAGGGGTACGTTGATGCGACCCTCTTCTCTTTATTCTGTGTCTACGTGTTTCGATGGATCTGAGACTCTACATAAGCTGATTTCTTGACCCACACCTCACCCCTGAACAACCCCCTGGTGACCTTTAAGGGGTATTTCTATCTGACCGGATGAAAAAATTGATTTTTATTTATTTATTTTTTTTATGATATATTGTACGTGGAATTCTTAAGCAAAGGGATTTTTTTGGTTTGGACTTTTTAAAGAAGCTGCAGCAGGGTCGACTGCGCAGAGCGGAAAGTACTCAGCCGCACGCTGTGGAGGGCCGCATCAATTTTTTTCACTAACAGTTGGTTAACTGAAAATTTAACATGCCATTTTTGGTTAAACGTTCGCCTCTTGTAGTTTAAAAATCAACCATTTGGATGCAAATCTATGTATTTAATTAAAAATTCGTCTCTTTTTGTTGGAAATTAATCGTAATGCTTAGAAATTAATCTTTTTGGTTGAAAAATAATTTTTCGGTTGAAAATTTAACTAATTTTTTTAAAAATCGTTTCACTTTTCTTGAAAATTTATCTTTTTAGTTGTAAGTTCAACTATGTATTTGGAAATTAACTTATTTTTTAGAAAATTATTCTTCTTGTTTAAAAATTCATTTATTTTGGTTGAAAATTCATTTTTTTAAATTAAAAATTCAACTATATTGTTAAAAATTTAACTACTGAGTCAAAAATTGAACTAATTTGTTAACAATATTTTTTGTTTGTCAAAGATTAATTTTTTAGTTGAAAATTTAAGTATGTTGTCCAAACCTCCTTTTTTATAGCCTCAAATTATTTTTTCAACTAAAAATTGAACTACTGCATTTTTGCTTACAAATTTATTTATTTTACTTGCAACTTTATTCAATATTAATTTATTTAATATTAATTTATTTAATATTAATTTATTTAATATTAATTTATTAAATATTAAATTTTTGGTTGAAAATTCCACTAAAAATTAAAATATTTGGTTGAAGATTCATGTATTTAACTTTCTGGTTGAAATTTTATTTCTTTCTTTTAAAATTATTTTTATTCGTTGAAATTTAATTTTTTCATCAGAAAATTTAACTATTCCATTTTTGTTTGAAAATACTTCCTTTTATAGTTAAAAATTTGATTATTTTGTTGCAAATTAAACTATATTGTTGGAAATTCATTTTTTCATTTAATTGGAAATTAATGTATTTTGTTGAAAATTTGTCTGTCTAGTAGAAAAATGAACTATTCCATTTTTGGTTCAAAATTTATCTTCATTAGTTAAAAAATATACTATTTGTTATAAAAAATGAAGAATGTTATCGAAACACGTACTTTGAATTTTTTTCCATGGACAATCATGTTATGTTTGTAAATTTCAAAACTACGTACAAAAAAAAACTGACCATTAAATAAAATTTCAAAAATACTTCAATATTCCACTGAAAAATATAAATTTTTTACAAAAAATGGAATATATAAACTTTCAGTTGGAAAAATTAATTTCCAACAAAAATTTGAATTTTTGAAAAAATTGTTGAATTTTTGATCAAGGAAGATAAATTTTCAACCAAATAGTTGAATTTTGAACTAAAAAAATAATAATTTTCAACCGAAAATGGAATAGTAAAATTTTTAGTGAAATAAAAAAATTAAATTTAAACCAAACATAAGAGTTTTTAACTAAAACAATGAATATTCGATTGAAATAGTTGAATTTTTAAGCAAAAAATTAATTTTCACTAAAAAAGATAAATTGTCAACCAAAAGTTAAATAATTTAATTCCAAGTTAAAAAAATTGATGTTCAATCAAACAAACGAAGTGATAAATTTCCAAATGAAATTGTAAATATTTAATTAAAATAGTTAAATTTTAAACCAGAAAGATGAATTTTTTACTAAAATGATGAATCTTTAACTAGGATAATTGAATTTTTGACAAAGAAGATTAATTTTCAACCAAGAAAAATTATTTTTCAGCAAAATAGTTTTACTTTCAACGGAATGATTTTATTTTTTACCTGAAAGATGAACTTTCAACTAAAATTGTAAATATTTGATTGAAATAATTTGATCTTCAAAAAAAAAATTTTTGAAGAAGAAAATTAATTTTCAAAGAAATAGATAATTTTCGAAAAAAATCGATTTTCTACCAGATACGTGCATTTTCAACGAAATAGTTGAATTTTCAATAAAAAAGAAAATCTTTCATTCAAATTGTTTAATTTTGAACTAGAAAAGTTTAATTTTTAACTAAAAATGTAACAGTTAAATTTTCAGTTGCAGAAATTGATTTTCAATTTTCTCTACAAATATTGAATTTACAAACAGAAAATATGACTTCAGCAAAAAATTATTTTTCCACGAAATTGATGCATTCTTACCAAAAAAAATGACATTTGAAACCAAGAAATTGATTTTTTTTTACCAAAAAAGGAGAATTTTCAACTAAAAAGAATTAAGTAAAATAGTTGAATACTTAAGCAAAAAATAATAAATTTTAACCAAAAAGTTGCATTTTTATTAAGAGAGAAATAAGAAATTTCTACCAAAGCTGATGAATTTATCAATCAAAAAGATAAATAAAAAAATAGTTGAATTTTCTGTTGAAAAAAGATTTTAGTTGACTTTTCACGATCAAAATATGAATTTTTAACGAAATTGTTCAATTGAAAATTTTTTTTAAGCATTTAGTTCATTTTTTAACAGCAAAATACGAATTTTTAACAAAAAGTAAATTTTCTACGAAATAGTTGAATTTCCAACAAAACAGTAGAATTTTCAACCAAAAGTATGAGCTTTTAACAAAATAGTTTCATTTCCAACCAAACAGTTGTATTCATTCAAGAAAGATTAGATTTCTTTTGAAACAGAGGAATTTTTAATTTAAAAGAAAAAAAATGTTTTCAAAAAAATAGTTAAATTTCCATTCAAAAAAGATGACAGTTCTCTTTTCAACACCAAAATGTTGAATACAACCAAAAAGTGAATTTTCTACAAAATAGTTAAATTTTCAACAAACCAGCAAAATTTTCAACCAAAAAGTATGACTTTTCAACAAAATTGTTGAATTTTAAACTAAACAGTTGCATTGTTATCCAAGAAAGATGTATTTTCTGCTAAAGCAGGTGAATTAAAAAAAAAATAAAAATAAAATATTTTCAAGAAATAGTTGAATCTTCAGCCGAACAGTTGCATTGTGACTCAAGAAAGTTCACTTTCCAACACCAAAATAATAATTCTAAACTATAAGTTAATTTTCTGCTAAGTAGTCGAATTCAACCTGAGAGTTGCATTGTCCAAGAAAAATGAAAATTCCACTAAAACACGTGAATTATACGAAAAAGTTGAATTTTCTACCCAAAAAGACGAACTTTTAACAAAAAAGTTGAATTTGCGAAAAACATTATGTATTATGTATTCTGGTAAAATAATTAGGGAAATTAGAATTTAAAAAAATATTCAGAACAGACTTTACCTACTTAAAACTGTATAAAGTTTTTTTCTTCAATAGTTCGAATTTTGTTCGTTGAAATGTATTTTGTTAAGATAATTAGGGTGATTAGAATTCAAAAAAATAATCATGCAATCCAATAGTTGATTATCCAATTCTTGATAATTAAGACATTTTAGAGTTTGGAAAATTTTCGACTAATTTTCGAAGATTTTGGAAATAGAAAATTGATATTGATTTTCTTTGTAGTATAGGCAGGGACTATAGAAAAAAAGAACGGACTTTACCTACTTAAAACTGTAAGAAGTTTTTTTTTGTATTCTGTTCGTTCCAGTGTATATTCTGGTAAAATAATCAGGGAAATTAGAATTTAAAAAAAAAGTCAGAACGGACTTTACCTACTTAAAACTGTAAAAAGTTTTTTTTTTTTTGTGTTCGTTCCAATGTATTCTGGTAAAATAATCAGGGAAATTAGAATTTAAAAGGAAATCAGAACGGACTTCACCTACTTAAAACTGTGAAAAGTTTTTTTTTTTTATTTTTCGAATTGTATTCGTTTAAATGCATTTTGGTAAAATAATTAGGAAAATTAGAATCTAAAAAAATATTCATGCGATCCTGTAATTGATTTTACAATCCTTGATTAGTAAGTCATTTTAGAGTTTGAAAAATTTTCGACTATTTTTCGAAGGTTTTGAAAATAGAAAATTGATATTGATTTTCTTTGTGGTATAGACAGGGACTATAGCAAAAGAACGGACTTTACCTACTTAAAACTGTTGGAAAAAAAAATTTTGTTGTGTTCGTTCCAATGTATTCTGGTAAAATAATAAGGGAAATTATAATTTAAAACAATATTCAGAACGGACTTTACCTACTTAAAACTGTAAAAAGTTTTTTTCTTTAATCGTTGTTTTGTTTGAAATGTACTTTTCTAACTGCAAATTGAATTATTGTATTCTTGGTTGGTAAATTCATCTCTTTTAGTTGGAAATTTATTGTTTGCATTAAAAAAAGACAATATTTCCTCAAAAATTCGTTTTTTTTGGCTAAATATTTATTTTTCTAACATTTCTACTATACCAATTTTGATTGAAAACTGATCCTTTTTAAATGAAAATTAATTCACTTCGTTGAAAATGGGTCTTTATTAGTAGAAAAATAATTTTTTGGTTCGAAAATTCAACTACCTAGTTGGTTAAAGATTCATATTTTTGATTGAAGATTCATCATTTCAGTTGAATTTTCAAATTATAAAGAATGTATTTCTAATAAAAAAAAGATTGCAGTTTTCAGTTAAGACGATCCACTTTTAACAACAACAAAAAAGTTCAATTTCAAACCAAAGAGGTAAATCTTCCAAAAGTATAAATTTTTGATCAAATAGTTAAATTTAAACCGAAAAGAAGAATTTGTAGGAAGCAATATTAATATTCTACTTGAAAATAAGAACTTTTAACAGTATGAATAAATTTTCAACAAAATTCTTGAATATTTGAAGTTAAACCAGACCAGATAAAGTTATTTTTTAAAAAGTATTTCAATTTTCTTGAATTGTGTTCGTTCCAATGTATTCTGGTAAAATAGTTAGGGAAATTAGAATTTAAAACAATATTCAGAACGGACTTTACCTACTCAAAACTGTAAGAAAAAATTTTCTTTAAGTTTTCGAATTGTGTTCGTTCAAATGTATTTTGGTAAAATAATTAGGAAAATTAGAATTTAAAGAAATATTAATGCGATTCAATAGTTGATTATCCAATCCTTGATAAGTGAGTCATTTTAGAGCTTGAAAAATTTTGCACTAATTTTCGAAGATTTTGAAAATAGAAAATTGATATTGATTTTCTTTTGTTAAAGACAGGGACTATAGCAAAAGAACGGACTTCACCTACTGAAAACTGTAAACAAAAAATTTAATTTTTCCAATTTCATTCGTTCAAATGTATTTTGGTGAAATAAGTTGGGCAATTAGAATTAGAAAAAAAATATTCATGCGATCCAATAGTTGATAATCCAATTCTTGATAATTAAGTCATTTTAGGGATTGAAAAATAATCGACTTATTTTCTAAGACTTTGAAAATAGGAAATTGATATTGATTTTCTTTGTGTTATAGACAGGGACTATATAAAAAAAACCGACTTTACCTATTTGAAACTGTAAGAAATTTTTTGTTTCAATTTCGAATTGTGTTCGTTTAAATGTATTTTGGTGGAATGAATAGGAAAATTAAAATTTTTAAAAATATTCATGTGATCCAACTGTTGATTATACAATCCTTGATAAGTAAGTCAGTTTAGTGCTTGAAAAATTTTGGACTAATTTTCGAAGATTTTGAAAATATAAAATTGATATTGATTTTCTTTTGTTAAAGACAGGGACAATAGCAAAAAAGAACGGACTGTTCCTATGCTGAATGGTAGCATGGCTAAAGCCTTGCTCGTCTCTGTCTCCCATGCTTAGGACACGCTGAACACATGTGGATATTTTTAAGAACATGTAAGTGATAGAGAACATTAGCCAGCGTTGACAGTCGTTCAAGACGTCATCTACGAGAATTCTTTTGGAATTTAAATTGTGTCAATAGCCAAAATCACTACCAATGGTGAGTCGGCGATCAGGGTGCACCGGATCGCGCACCACGTAGTTCAGCACGTATTCTACGAGAACTTTTTTGAAATTTCAATTGTGTCTTGGGACCCAACGCGAACATTCTACTTTAGACTTGGTTAAGAATGGACCAAATTGCGAAGGGTTTTCAGTCTTGTGACCCAATAAGAATTTTCAAATTTAGAGTGGATGAAGAATGGGTCAAGACTGCGAAGGTTTTTCAGTCATGTGAGCTAACGAGAACATTCTAATTTAAAGTGGTTTAAAAATAGGTCAAGACTCTGAAGGATTCGCGATCTTGTGCCTCAACGACAACATTCTAATTTAGAGTGTTTAGTTAATTTTTTAGTTAATTATTAAAGTAAAGATTAAAACATTATTAATTAATTTGAAGTCCGGCGCTGCTAAGCAAGTAAGGCAGTCGGTCGCGTGTCTAATCGCTCGTCAAAATTTTCGTTGTTTACGGGCTGAATTCGTGCAGTGTAATCCTTAAAGTGTTTTCAAAGTAACTAATTGACACTCATGTTCTCATTTCTAATGGTTTTTTGAGTGTTACAATCATTACGGCAAACATTTTTAAGCAAAAAGTTGTTGTCGTTCAAACCGCCAATTTGCTCAAGTTCGTTGTGTCAGGTGAACAGTGTGTTATTGATGCCATCTCTGTGTCATGTCCATTACTTGATACAATGGCTCTCGACATCTCTGAGGATAAATTTCACCTCTTAATTCAAAAAATGGGGAATCTGGAGTCCTCACTTTCAGCTCTTCTCAGCAAAATTGACCATCTTACGCTAGAAAATCAAGAGCTTGAAGTCGAGCAAGAACAACTGAGGTCGGTTATTACGGAACAAGACCGGAGAATCGAGGCAATGGATAGAGCGCTGAGAAGCAACAATTTGATGATTTTCGGTTTTCTTGAGGAAAACGACGTGGACCTGGTACAGTTAATATGTGGTATTTTCAAGCACCATCTCAATATTGAAATACACTCAGACCAGGTGGAATCTGCGAGACGGATTGGAGGAAAAATCCGGGACTAAACCCGTCCCCTCTTAACTCAGCTACGTTCTTTTAAGGATAAGAAAACGATCTTATCGCAGCTGAAAAAATTACGCGGCACTGGGATCAGCATTGCGGAGGACTACACTAAAAAAGTTCAAACTGAAAGAAAGACTGCTTCCATTCCTTAAGGAGGCTGGAAATTTTGGCCTGAAAGCGTCTTTAAGCTATAATGCAATTTATGTGGATGGCAAAAAATTAGAGTTCAAAAATCGAACAGCGTTGGAGTCTGTAATCCAGTATGTCAAATGATCTGGGAATGAGGCAGAACCAATTGAAAATGGGAAAATGGGGGAAGCAAGCAGCACTCAGGGAAAGGCGAAGCGCAAGGTCTCGGAATCTTCACCAGTCATCATCAAAGAGCAGGCGGAACATCTTGCGAAAGGGAATTTTCACAATCGGCTAGCATCAACCAGGGAGACAAAGAAGAAAAATATAAATGGTTAAATAAGCGAAACACATCAGGACGAGTCGGCAATGCTTCCAAATGCTTCTTCTGGAACTGTCATGGTTATGTAAGATTTTTAAACTCCTCTATTGATTATGATGATTTTGATATTATAGGGACCGTCGAAAACTGGCTTACTCAAATTCCCAAAAACTTGTACGCTGAAAATGAATAAAATCATTTCTTTTCTAACGCTTTGAAAGAAAAATCTAAAGGTAGAGCCAGTGGCGGCCTAGCCCTTTTTATAAACGAATTCCGCTATAATAGTGAGGTCATAGATGAATTAGAGTATTGGACCCGACGGTAGATACAGAAGTAACCCTAAAACTTTTCGAAGAAACCTTTGTGCTCTGTCAGAGAAATACAACAACGTTCATATCACTATCTATGGCGATTTCATCTGTAGGGTGGGGGAATTAGGTCAGGGTCCACCTGATATGTTCTCTCACACAAATATTTCAATGTACAGGTAGAGACACGATGTTGCGCACAACAGGAGGGGGCTGGGATTGGTAGAACTGATTTTTGTTCACTTTACTTTTTTTAACGCAGAGGGTAAAAGTGTTAAGGACTTGGTTTGGTGTAATGCTGAGGTGCATTAGGTATACTTAAAGACCTGGAGGTGGATGAATCCACGCATAATTCGGATCACTTTTGGGTTTTTAGTCTCCTCTTGTTGCTCTCCCACCTCAGTTGGTCACTCGAGTGCGCTGAATGTAAACAAAAGTAAGAGCTTGACGTTTCTGAGATGAACGGAAGACAAACGGGAGATCTTCTCAAACGAATTATACTTGTGCCACAGACTAGAAGCTAACTTGGAGAAATTAGACATAGATTATCTTAATTCAAACATTACCAATGCTTTCATCGACAGCGCCAAAGAAGCAGATATGTGGTCAGTGAAAAAAATGTTAGTGAGAAATTGTACCGTGACAAACCCTTATTTGATTCTGACTGTCGCCAAAGCATATCATATCTTTCTAATGTGTTGAAAGAAGCCAGCAGGGCAAATTTCCCGGTTGAAGCTAAGTTGTTTAATGTCAAAGCTAAAAAATCGTACCAAGCACTGATAGCTCATAAAAAAGCAAGCTTTGAATCCAATATTCTGACAAGCCTTGAGAGTCTCAACGATTGCAAAATATTCTGGCATACTGTTAATAGATTCAGAGATTTAAAGATAAAATCTACAATCCTTTCTACAAATGCTTGGGAAAACTTCTTCCGTTTGACACTTTCTCTCAGACGTCTGTCGCCGTTATTGCTGACAAATGGGCGGAATCCATTATTGGATAGCTTCTTCATCTCGAAACCCAGCCATTCCCAATAATTACAGGCCAATTGCCCTTCTAAACTCGCATCCCAAAATTGTTACGCAAATTCTATTGGCTAGATTGGGGGAATGGGAGTCGTTGTGTCACATTATTCCGGAAGCCCATGCAGGTTTTCGCCGAGGTAGAGGATGTATGGATAATATTTTCACCTTGGCATCTGTTTCGCAAATTTACTTACAAAAAAAGAATAGACATATCTATGCCATCGTCGTGGATTTCTCCAGAGCTTTCCCGTTGGCTAATCACGCTCAAATCTGGTCAAAACCTTTTGATATTGGGATCAGCTCAAAAATAATTAAAATTCTAATAAGTCTATATGAGAGAGCCTCAACTTGCATTAAAGTGGGAAACGAGTTCCCAGAGGAATTGCCGATCACTATGAGAGTTCTACAGGGACAGATTTTGAGCCCAATCATGTTCAACGTCTTAACCTCAGATATCGACATTTTTTTTTTGACAAAAAGGTTCTGTGGGTTTCAGAATCATGGAAAATCTCCTAGGTCTGAAATACGATGGTATCTCTTTGGAGTTTGTTCCTTGTTTAGAATATTTGGATACGATTTTTTCTAGAACAGGTGGTTTCAATTTAGCTGCACATGCAGCAATTAGCAGGGCCAACTCAGCCTCAGCCTCGGCGTTCAATATTCTAACTAGAATCAAGTGCTCGTCATGGTCTTCCATCATCGAAATTCATGACTCTATTGTAAAGTGTTCCTTATTGTATGCGGCTCACATTATCGCATTGAATTTCTGCCCAGGAATACGCCTGACTTCGTTGTCAGACTGGAACTAGGTCTACCCCGTGTTTCATACCAAATATTAAAAACGGTGCAGAACACGCAAAGAAATGGTTTGGTTGTCCTAACTGAACTGGGTTCGGTTGGCACTATTTCGGTTGTCTGAACCAAACGTTGGTTTGTGGCAACCGAACCGGTTTGGTTATCATGACTGAATCTGTTTGGTTGGAAGAGTTCGGTTGCGCGAACCTCACAGTTCGGTTACGGCTAACTGTACTACGCATGCGCACTAGTGCTCTGGCCTGCGCTGGTAATTTATTAAGATATATTATAGATTTATAGAATATTATACCATACAAATATTAAAATTAAAGGATTTATTTTTTTTACATTTATTTAATGCTTTCGTATAATTTATTTTCATTATTTTCTTTGTACCTGCCGGCCTACTCGCACTGCGCAAACTCGTGAATTTTGGCTTTCTGAGGGCGCTGTTACCGTTATGATGTGCTTCTCTAACCGTAGAATCAGTGTTTCATAACATTTCATAGGCGTTTCGTGAAGTGAATTTATTGAAGTGCAGTGGATTTATTTATACAATCGAAATTTCATAGTGTTCAGAAATAGCGTACAAAGAACTTCTTTGTAAGTGTGGGGTCTTGACAAATACATCGAGAAATTTGAAGGTAAGAACGAACTTTTCCAATTGCTTCGATTAAAATTTGAAGGAGTGGTTTTGGAGTTTTGGAGTGTCATAGAGAAATTTGTTAGTGTAAGATACACCCTCGGATACGCCAAGATAGACCATTTTCATTTTCATTTTATCAATTTGCCTCCTTCATAAATATTTTATATGTTATGTTTAGAATGAATAACTCTAAAGGTTTATTCTAAAAATATTCTATATAGTGTAAATCATACCACATATCCAAGATATTGCAGACTGGGGTTCTAAGCTAGACCTTTTATCAATTTTATTTCTTACTTGTTGCTATTACACATTTTTTGTTTTTTATTATTTGTTTCACAATATTTTTTTCATTCTTTTCTTTATTTTCGAGTTTCTACACAGAGGAGGAGATATAGACGACGACTGTTTCCAGTTCCTCGCCGAAGAGAAAATTTTGGAGTTGTTCCCTGAAGTGGGACCGCGTACTCCAAATTTCAAGGAAGTGTCAGTAGTGGAAGCAGCAGATTTCAAATTTACCTATCTTATTATCGGATATAAGTGTCAGGTTTCTGTGAGTAAGTAGAAGATTAATTTAAAATTGATTTCCGTTTGCAAGCATGAGAAGGCAGACTTTCTTTCTACTTTTTACAAAAAATATTGATGATTGTTTATTTTGATGACTTCCGAATTTTGGAGTAAATGGCTAAAAACGTTTTGGAAAATTTCCTTTCTTTTCCAAATGTAAAATCATAGTCAAGTAAAATGCCCCTATTTCATTAAAAATGCAATTATTATCTTGAAAATTTGGAATTTTTGTTCAAAATTCAACTCTGTAGTTGCAAATTTTAGTATACTGTTAAAGTTTTGTTGTGTAAAACATCCATTAATCAATTTTTCGATGTGATTTCATCTTTTTGCTTTGCAAGTTTAACTAACCTATGTTTAGTTTAACATGTTACTGTCTTGTTGAAAACTATTTTTCTGTCAAAAATTAATTGTACTGAAAATTTAGATTATTAATTTTTGTTTGAAAATTTTTTTTTACTGGAAAATTCGTCTTTTTTGGTAGATAATTAATCTTCTCTTGGTTGCAAATTCATATTTTTGATTTCAAAATTAATCTTTTTTGGTATAAATTTCATTTTTGTTGTTGTAAAAATTCAAGTATTCCATTCCTTGTCAAGAATTCGTGTTTGTAGGTTAAAAATGCAAATATTTAATCAGAAATTAAACTATTTTTTCAAATTTAAATTTACTGTTAAAAATTCAATTGTATACTGAAAAATTTTAGTATGCTTCTGAAAATTTGTTTGTTTGTTGAAATATCAACTATTAAATTTTATGTTGTGAACTGATCAGTTTGTTTTTTAAATTTAACTATCTAATTGGAAATAAACCTATACTTGTTTGAAAATTTTACTGTCTTGTTGGAAATTATTTTTGTTTGTCGAAAATTAATTGTACTGAAAATTTATCTTAATAATTTTTGGTTGAAAATTTATTTGTTAGAGAATTTATGTATTTTGTTGAAAATTCTTGTTTTTCTTGGGTAATTATTCTTTTTCCGGTTTAAAATTCGTATTTTTGGTTATAAAAATATTCTCTTTTGGTACTAGTTTCATCTTTGTTTTTTGGTAAAAATTCAACTATTCCATTTCTTGTTAAGAATTCATGTTCATATGTGAAAAATGCAATTATTTGGTTTAGAATGAAACTATTCGGTTTAGAATCAAACTATTTCGTTAAAAAATTTTTTTTAAATTTTCACAGAGAATTTGATTTCACGGATTTGTAATTCTTGCCAATATATGCATTTTATTTTTCCATATTCTTCTCTAGAAGCAGACGACCTAAACAAAGTTAACTCTTTGTTAATCCTTTGCACATCCTGTCAAGATTGCGTCGAAAATGGAGGGATACTCATCACATCACTATCGTATGAAACAAATCTGAAAGACTACACAGGCGATGAGTAAGGACAAAAAAGAGAAGAATGTGGTAGCAGAAAAAATCATATTTTACGTTTAGGCCTACAGACTATATATACTTGTATAATAATATCTCCTAAATTCGTTTCCAGGTAATTAAAGCAATTTTGAATAGAGGTAAGAAATTCTGCTCTGTAAAAATGTGTATTATTGTTTATGATGTACAATTAGGACTTAGGAATAAACTATATATACTTGCATAATAATTTTACTTTAGTATTTATTGTGTATTTCCATTAAACCACCATTCATTTCCATAGTGTGTGGGGCAGGGGGGATTAACTGATGTAACCGAACAGTTCGGTTGTAGTAACCAATCTGTGCAATTACTGCAATCGAACTGTTAGGTTATTGTAACCGAACTGTTCGGTTGGTGTAACCGAACAGTTCGGTTGGTGTAACCGAACAGTTCGGTTGTGGGTACTTTTCTCAAGCAAGCAGTTTGGTCACGCCAACCGAACTGTTCGGTTAAATTGACCAAACTTGGTTCAACCGAACCAGTTCGGTTACAGCAACCCATGAGTGAGGTCAGTCCATAGGCAACCTGACAGTTCGGTTGGGACAACCCAACTTCCGGTTGCTGCAACCAAACCTTTCTTTGCGTGAATTGGGCGGCAAAGATTTTCCATATGGAAGACTCGCGCTATCCTAAACTTTGTATGCTAAAATTAGCCGAAAGCGCAAATAGCAAAAAGTGTTAGATGTAACTGCCTAAGTCAACTTATTAGATGTTTGTAGGAAGATGGAAAATGTCACAATCTCATGGATCTCAATGGTCCCAATGTTGTAACTCAAATCGATGCTATAGCTGATGGATACCGTGATTTTTTCCATTCGAGGGATCTGTTAAGATTGGAAAATAGCAACTCGAGTTACATATACAGTAAAATTATACACAATGATGTGCTACCCCAGCAATATCTGCTATTCAAAGCTCCTTTCGTTTTTAAGTGCATTTTCGCACGAATAAGAACTTCCTTCAGGTTCATCATTAAGTTGACCTCTCAAGCTGGAAAAACTGTAATCGAAACTGTTACCAAGCACGCGTAATGCAGAGGCAAGGTACAATTATTGTGAATTGGTTCCAGTATGCATGATCAAATAACAACCTTCGTTAAATAATTGGTAGCTCAAAGAAGGGCTGGTTGCTTCTATTTTTGGTTTGGCTTGAAGCGCTCACATGCTTCCTTGGTAACTATCGGAAAGAAAGACAGAAATCCCGAGTATTGAACCGAGTATAAACTGTGGGGCCCCTGACTACTGGACCGACCTACTCGTAGCTCACAGGGTTATTGGAAGTCCGTGCGACCATCCACTGCCGGCCGTAACATCGGCCAGCAGTTCCTAGTCACGCCCAACTTCCAGTCCCCGGCCATTCTGAAAATGCGTTAAATATGTACAGTTATTCTCTATTGATGATACAGAATCCTTGGAAAATTTGATTCTACCATCTAGCAAAATAATGCGTGTATTTCTGAAAAAAATTTCTTCTTTCGATCTCTCTAGTAGCTTAAAAGGAAAGCACCTGACCGGTGGAGTATATATTCTTCAAACATATTTTTTAGTGATGCAAGACAAGACAATAATTTATCGACTCTTGATCTTTATCGCTCGATATGAAAGAATCTTGTCAACAAAATAATTCAATATTTCTTTTATCAATTAGATAGTCTTCTTGTGTAAAATTGTCAAGCGATAATATGAAATGTTTTCAATTTCGCAGTTGATAAGAAAATTTAAAATCAACAGTGAACAAAATTGAACGCGTATTTGTCGTATTTTAATGTTGTGCCAAGAATCTATACCTAAAGTTGGCTACTGATAACAATAGAAATTCGAGGAGAAGATTCAACTTTATTATCACGAAAATTATCAATATATTTCTATCTAAATAACTTCAAGTACAAATCCAGATATGTAGACATAAATTCGCTATAATGTAGGTGCTGAAAAAATTAATAAGTAGATATTTCTGTAGGAACATAATAATTTAGTGTAATTGAAATTTCTAATTAACCTAGTTCCTCAAAATACTTTTTGCAACATCAACCTCGCCATTATCATTTTTAAAAAAATGAGCATGACTTCAGAAACTCGAAATTTCAATATTTTTGTCGACTTTTCTCTTTGTTTAATGGCCCATTAAGAAAGCAAATATCTGCAGGATATCCAAGGATATCTTACGACCTGAGTTAGATATCTCACAATATATCGAGACGCATCGATTGAATTGAAGAACGTTCCATGATCTTTTATGTTATATCAATATCGGGTCACAAAAAAAAAAATTATTCACTTTTTTTTATATCAGAAAATTTTTTTCATATTGAAAATACAATGGTACTGTATCCGATTATACTTGGTGAAGTTTTTCGCCAACCGGTGTTTAAATCTAGAAGAGGATCCGTATTTCGAACAAAAGAATTCAAACTCAGGAAATTACAGTTGTCAATGATTCGACCTTTTATTTGAAAAGGCCTGTGCAAAAAAGGGCATGAAAACAGAGATTGAAGCCTTGAGAATCCTAATATATTTTCTTTATTATTATTTGTAATTACGAGTTGCTTGTTACATTTTGAGCTGAATTCAAATTAAATGTAATATCAAATTTGAATTTCACATTGTTTTGTAATAAAATTAATGTTTTGGATAATTAGGGTTTACACGCTCTACTCTAAAGCTCGATAGGACTACATGTCTGGAGCCTACTGGAGTTTCCTTAATTTCATCTTGGGTCAAGAAGGTAATCATGCCGCTTATCATGTTTATTTTTGCCCGTGATTTATGGTTAAGACGAGATTTATATTTATAGATTCCAGCAAGAATGTTACTAGTCTCCAATATTGCAAAGCCGTCGCCATCCGATGTTGATAATACAATTTGTTCTTGGGTCGGCATCGGCCCATAGACTCCAGCCTTTACGGCTATTTTAATTGATTTATCCGTAGGAAAAGTGTATCTTCGAAGTTCAAAAATCCGATGCGGATTCTGATAGGAAGTAAGCCGAATATATTGAAGTTGGTCAAGATTGTATGAAATTCCTTGAGTAGTAGTAATCCTGGTAGGTGGAACCATCAACCTGGCATTGGCTGGAGGAGACCTGGACCTGACACCGCGAGAAGGGTTGGCAGGAGAAAGAGACCTGACAGGAGAGTGTTGTCTTTCAGAAGAATTGTAAGAGGGTTGCCGACGAGGAACACCAGGAATGGGATCGCCATTAGGTAGACATTCAAACTGTGAGCTTAGCTCTGCGAAAAGAAAGAGGATTAAATTTTCTTACATTGGTATATCAAGAACTGGTTGTGGCACAATATTGCGAGGCAAGACTGACCGGCTGGTCCGTTGTTGGACCAGCAATATTCAAGAAACATTATTGGGTAAGAATGCTCAAGAAGTCGTTTTTCGAAATTTTTATAGATGTTTATAGTTTGAAATCATTGAATTTTGAACATTGTTCTGATATAAGACTATCTCAAAGATATTCAATTCAAGATTCTTCAATTAATGTGTAAAATTTAAATAGGTTTTGGAAGCTTTAATTTCAAAGATGTCTAAATCAACATTCTTAACCATGGATAATTTTGTTTATCAAAAGTAAAGAAGTTTCAATTATGAATCTTCCAAATTGAGATAAATCGCAAATGTAAATCATCACGATTATAGAATTTTTATTTCTACATTGTAAATTATTTGCTGAAAGCTTGACATTTTTGCAGGAATATTACAGATTAAGTATAGTATTATATTCACCAATATAATTTTGGATGACTGCCACGATGTAGAAGAGAGAATTGACGATCCTCATTTTTTCCAATTAGGGTAAAAACTGATTGAAGCGTTGATTCAGATTCTGATTAACAGTATATCTTATGACTATTATTCTGGTATTGTATTATATATATAATAAAGAATTATTAATAAGACTTCATTAAAATTAATTACGGAGTAATTAAATTAATTATAAGCATAATTGTACATGATAATGCTATCCTTATCATTATCTCATACATTAGAGGCGTCAAGTTTCTTCTTCTGAAATCTTCATATTTATATTTCATAAATCAGTTTATGAAATTAGATTACAGTAACCAAGGCTAGTTTGAAGCAAACAAATGTTTTTATACTGGTCTACTGAAAATAACCACGAATTATTGAAACCATTTATTAATGTTATGGACATCTTTCTGAAAGATTTTTCTAAGTTTTTATGATTACCTTAATCGAAGCTAGTTTGGGAAAAACTGATTTTTTCAATACCTCTGCGATAAAAATAACTGCAAATTATTCAAACCATTCGAGAATGTTGTAAGAAAATTTCTAAAGGTGTCCGCTAAGTTTCCAAATAAAGAAAGTCACTTTGATGACATGTAGACACAAAATCTATCCCACAGGAGCGATTCGGATGAGGCTATCATAGAGAAAGGAGTTTGTTTGTGGATACATTCCTTGAATAATTTTTCTTTATTAATAGACCACATGAATATTTTTTACTAGGTATGGTGGAGCAATGTAAACTAAGCATAGATGAACGTTTATTTTACAGCCTGCTGGCCTTAAAAAATTGACTTGCCTACACATCCATTTTTTAGAATTTTCTCAAAACTAACTCTTAAAAACTAACATCCATCCATTCCATATCTCTAAGTCGCACGCTCTTATCGCCTTGTCTTCCTCGCTTCGCCTCGCTCGCATGTCCCTACTTTTTCGCATTGCCTCGCTTGCCAACCACTGTTTTCGCTCTAATACCTATTGCTTATCAACTATTTACAATAGTTACATGTTACTTATATCTACTTTCTCTCCTATTCACAATCTTTCCGTCTCCATTCCTCTTCCTCCTTCCTACTCTTCATCTCCATCTTACCCAACACTACCTTCACCCATGCTACTGCCCTTTTTTCTCCCTTTTCATGCAACAATACCTCCATGCTTATCTCACTTCTTTCCATCTCCACGCACTCATCTAGCCAGTGCTCCACTCTTGCATCCCCCTTTCCACACAGTTTCCACATCCTCTTCTCTCGCGAGAGCCAGAAACTATTGAAACCCTCCATGCACCCACACCTCATCCTCGCTATAAGCTCCTGACTCCCTTTCTCTCCTTTCTCACATAAACATTGCGCTCTTGCCCTTGGCATAATCCACACATAGTTCCCGTTAAATCTTGACTCTCTTATTCTCTCGTGCATCCTTCTCACTTCATCCATCTGCAGTCCATTCATTCTAAAATACCTTTCCCTCTCAGCCTCCATCTTCCCACCCCCTCCCCTGTATTCCTTTTCCCACCAACACTTCCAAATTCGCCTACTTCCCCCCTCTTCCAGAAATTTCTCCTCATATTTACACGCCCGGCTCCCTGTTGGAATTCCTACACTCGTTCTCCCCGTCTCCCTCCTGACAATATAATGAGCGTGTTCCTTGCCAACCTCAGGGTCCACTTTACATACGTCTCCTGCGTTCTATTTACCTCTTCACTTTCCTCCCACCCGCACACCTCTACCCCATACAGTAGCACACTCATCACTAGTGAATCAAACAATTTAATTCTCCTTCAAAAATCATCTGCGAATAACTTCTTTCCCAACCCCCACACCTGCCTCATCAACACATTTGCCCTCCTCACTCTCTCTTTTATGTGACCATCCACTCCCCCATTCCTTCGAAACACGAAGCCCAGGTACACAAACTCTTTCACATCCTGCCCCCCCCCTCTTTTTATCCAGGTATCTTCTCAACCTCTTCATCATCTCCTTTAAGGCCTCCTCGCTGCTTGCCAGCAACACTATGTCATCTGCATACGCTAGTGACTATCCTGACTCCTCCTACCACCCCGATCTCCAGCTTACTTTCCATACCTGCAATTAAAATCGCAAAATGCGTTGGGCTAAGTGGATACCCTTGCCTTAACCCCCTATCTATCCAGAATCCCTCCGAAATCCCCTTCCCTCCTCTCACCTTGTCTTTGGTCTCTTCATATATCTCCCTCATCCTTTCAATTAGGCCTCTCTTTACTCCTCTATCGTCCATCGCCTCCCACAACCTCCCCCTATCCATCGACGGAAACGCGTCTTTGAGATCCACAAAAAACGCGTACACTCTCGTCCCCTTCTTCGCTAATTCTCTATCTACCACGTGCTGCAGCACGTACATATTGTCGATAGTACTCCTACCCGCCTTAAATCCCGCCTGCGTCTCCGACAATATTACTTTCCCCTCGACATCCTTCCGCAGTCTCGCTGCCACCACCATTGCGTATACTTCATACGCCATATTCATTAGCGTGATCCCTCTATAATTTTCCTGCCTATCTCTATCCCCTTTCTTATACAGTGGCACTATTAAACCTTCTTTCCACCCTCCTGGGAATCCCTCGCCCCTCCATACTTTCTTCACTACCCCTTCAGCCTCTCCCTAACCTCATGTGTACTAAACAGCCATGCTTCGTTCTTTACACCATCCAACCCTGCTGCTTTTGACCTTTTCAACTTCCTTATCTGCTTCTCTATCTCCTCGTCATTCAACTCCTCCATCTCTGCCTCCCCTATTCTTCTACTTCCCCCCTCCGTCTTCCTTGAATCTGAGCCCTGGAAAGATTGTTTGAAAAATTCCCTCCACTCCTCACTGCCTATCTTTTAACTGACCCCCACCCTACGCTTCCTAAACCTATTAATTATCTTCCAGACGTTCCCCTCTGTCTTAACATTTGCTAACTCCTCTTCCAGATCTTTCTCCCTTTCCTGTTGTTTCTTCTTACACATCAATCTAAACCCCTTCCTCATTTCTATGTACTTCTCCCTTCACGCATTACCCACTTTCCACTTCTTGTACTTCCTCTTCACCTTCCTTTTCATCTTCTCACATTCCCTATCCCACCACGGCTTCACCATTCCTTTGTTCTTCTTTCTAAATACCTTCTTTTGCACACACCCTTTCACCTTCTCTTTCAGATCCTCCCATATCTCTTCCACCGACTCCCATCCAAAGCGTACATTTCCTAGTTGATCCTGATACTCCTCTATCTCCTCCCTCGTCCAGGTCACCCTCTCCCCTATCGAGACTTCTTCCCCGCCTTGTCTTCCGCCACCCTCACCTCTTATCCACAGACTTAATGGCTGTTGGGCTCCTTCCCCCCCCCCCCCCCCCTACTGCGAATTTTTCCGTCTCTTCCCATCCTTGCATATTCATTACCACATAGTACATCACCGATACCCCCACCTCACTTACATATGTGTATTCTCCCTCTTCGTCGCCATTTGCCATACCATTCGCCACTGCCCACCCTCTATCCTCCATCCAGTCTCTCCCCTTCCCCGTAAGGGCCCCCTTCCCTTCCCATCCTCGCATTAAAATCCCCACCCAGTACCACCATACCCTCGTCTCTTTCGCCTAGCAATTCTTCCACCCTTTTTTTGATTCTTTCCATCCCATTTCTTATTGGACACTGTCACAAACTTACACGCTATCCCTCATATTTTTACTTCCCTCATTTGCACTCCCTCCCTCTCTTCCTCTCCATGAACTTCTTCCTCTAATCCATCTCTAACCCCCGTTATAATTCCCCCACTAGCCCTTCCTTTTTTCTTTACTCTGACCGTCTCCTGGAGTCTCCACTTATACCTCCTTGGCAGCATTGGCCAGAAATACATAAATGCTGAATGGATGCCTGCAAAGTTAAACTGGAAAATTATATTTCAAAAAAATTGGTCGTAATTATCAAAAGAATTCATTTCATTTTCAATGCATAATATTTTGCAACTGAATTATCAATATAATGGGGCACTAGAAATAATTGGGTTCCCATTGCGTGGAATTGAAAAACTAAAATAGAAATAATTGCACGAAAATTGTTTGACGGGATTGGCTGCGATTCGTCACATGATTAGCACTAAATCTCAACAATTTATAGACAAAAAGAGTTTTCATATTGAACTCATAAGAGTTATTGAATTGTTTTTAATTTTATAAACAAACTTTATAAGCCATTATCGACATCAGCTATTCATGATGTAATAAAGAACGTTTTTTTTTGCCGAATCGACCAAAAATTACTCGGCAATGACACCTAGTTATCATATATTTTCATTTTTAAAAACAATTTTTCTAACGTATTATCTCATGTATTTATGAACTAAAAAATTCCACTTTTCACCCAGGAATTAAAAGCCAATTATTTATTAACCATTTCTTACTTTTTATCAATGAAAATTGATGATAGTATGAACAAAATTAATTAACACATGAATTTTGTGGCTATTTTGAAGATTTCGAAGATTTTCGAAATTATTTAAAATACTTGGATAACGATCAATTATCGTTAACAAGAAAAATTGGTTTATACAATTTTTAGTAGAAACAACAATAACTAATCGTTATCTAAGTTTCCAGAAAAGTTTCAAAACAAATTATTAACAGTTGATCAAGTTAAAAAATAAAGTTTAAGTAATGGAAAATAGCCAGATAATAAATTGTTTCATTGAGTTTGTTTAAAGAATCATAAATTTTAATTATTGATTATATGGAATCGTTGGTAAATAATTGGCTATTAATTATTCTTCAGAGAGACGCTGAATTTTTTGTTTATAAATAGGGCATTATTTCGCAACTGCAGTACCGACTAAAAAAAAAAGTTGTCTGCTCGAAGACAAACTTGGTCAAAGTCTATTAATAATAAATTATTATAATAATATAATAATAATATTAAGATTGAAATAATTATAAATTATGAAGATTATAAATAATTTCTGCAAGTTTTAATTCTTCTATTTGGTAATACAACATTTTTTTTAGTACAGTTTTCATAGGTTTTTGTATGCCCTTTCCATTGATCAAAAGCATTTTTCGAAAAAAAATATTATTTGTCCTTCAAAAACAAAAGCTAAGAACAAAGTTTATTTTATTTTTTTCTTAAAAGACATATTTTGTCATCTTATTATCTCAAATGAGAGTTTAAGTTTCTGTTATGAACAAATAATAAATAAACATTACAGAAAAACATATTTGAAACAATGTCTTTCTTTTTCGTAAATATATTTTGCTGGAAGGCGGGGGGGGGGAGCCGAAAACAAAAAAAGTTCAATTCCAAATTTTTCTTTTACGCTTTGCAATAAACTTCTTGTTGCAATTTAAAACAAAACTTTCACAAGTCACCTGCACACCTAGTTCTCCCAACTAGTCCTAATTATTCTATTCTTTGTTTTTGTTTCTTGTGTAAGATAGCTTTTTTGTTTAAATTAATTTTTTCAAAGATTGGGAAAAGAGAACAAATAATTCACTTAAAAAAGAAAAGTGATATTTAAAAAATGATTCTTGTTGAGGTTCATTAATTAAGCAGCCACACAAAAAAAATCGTTTTTCGGGCCTGGAGGTCAGACCATGTTGACTATATGTTTTTTGGGTCGCTGAATCCGAATCCGAGTTCAAAAAACTCCCAGAACGTCAGGGTTCTGACATCACCTCATAAAACCTCACACAATTTTATTTTTTCAAGTCCGGGGGTTTGACCAAAAAACCCCAGCAAGTTAGGGTTTTGAGACAACCTCAAAAAACCTCATAAAACTTTTTATCCCAGTCCTGGGATCAGACTATATGTTTTTGAGTTCGCTGGATCCGAATCCGTGGTACGAATCCTCTTAACCTTAAATTTAAAAGGAAATTTCATTTAGGTCAAGGAACATCCTTTTCTTACAAGAGGAGATTGCTCTGAGTGGCACACACACGTAAGTCGGATGAACAAAATTTCACGAGTTTCTTTGAAAATCAAAACCTGGACGTGCTGGGCTTTTTTGGACCTCGGACTCGAACTAAGAAATCGGGACTCTAGTGTAAAAGGATTCAAAATCAATGAAATTGCAGTTGCCAATCATTTGATATTTTATTTGAAAAGGTCTGTGCAAAAATGTCATAAAAAAACGAAGATTGAAGCTTTGAGAATCATTATATATTTCCTTTATTATTATTCTTAGTTACAAGTTGCTTGTAACATCTTAAGCCGACTTCAGATTACATGCAATATTAAATTTTAGTTTCACATTTTTCTGTAATGAAATTAATGGTTTGGACAATCGGGGTTTACACGCTCTACTCTAAAGCTCATTAGGATTACATGGTTTGAGCCTACTGGAGTTTCCTTAACTTCATCTGGGGCCAAAAAGGCAATCATGCCGCTTATCATGTTTATTTTTGCCCGTGACTTATTGCAGCGACGAGATTTATATTTATAGATTGCAGAAAGAACGTTACTAGTTTCCGAAATTGCAAAGACGTCACCATCTGATGTTGATAATACAAATTGTTCTTGGGCTGGTGCGGGCCGATAGACTGGTCCCGCGAGTATTAGAATTGATTTATCGGTAGGAAAAGTGAATCTTCGAAGTTCAAAAATCCGATGCGGATTCTGATAGGAAGTAAGCCGAATATATTGAAGTTGGTCAAGTCTGTATCCAATTACTTCAGCATAAGCAATCGTGGTGGGTGGAACCATCGACCTGACATTGGCTGGAGGAGACCTGGACCTCACACCGTGAGAAGGTTCGGCAGCAGAAACAGACCTGACAGGAGAATGTCGTCTCTCAGAAGAATAGTAAGAAGGTTGCCGACGAGGACCGCCAGGAATGGGATCGCCATTAGGTAGACATTCAAACTGTGAACTTAGCTCTGCAAGAAGGAAGAGGATTACATTTCTTTACATTGGTATTCCAAGAACTTTTTGGGGCACAATATTGCGAGGCAAGACTGACCAGATGGTCTATTGTTGGACCAGCAATAATCAGGAAACATTATTCGGAAAGGAACCTCAAAAAGTCGTTTTTCGAAATTTGTTTACAGAATTATTTGCTAAAAGCTTGACATTTTTTTTAAATATTATAGATTCAGTATAGCATTATATTCACCAATATAATTCTGGATGACTGTCATGATGTAGACGAGAGTATGGACGATCCTCATTTTTTCCAATTCGGTGAAAACTGATAGAAGCTTTGATGCAGAATTTGATTAGTATTCTATCTGATAACTTTTAATCTGGTGTATTGTTATATATAAAATGAAATATTTTGAAATGATCAAATTAATTATATGCGTATTTGTACGTACTGATGGTATCCAAATCCTTATCTCAAATGTTTGATGTGCCGAGTTTCTTCTTCGGAAATCTTCATATTTATATTTCATAAATCAGTCCATGAAATTTGATTACCTTAAGCAAGGCTAGTTTGGGAAAACCCGATTTTTTTCAATACGATTTCGCGCAAAATAACTACAAATGATTCATAACATCTGAAAATGATCTGAAAATTTTTCTACAGGTGTATGCTAAATTGCAAAAACAAACAAAGTTATGTTGGAGACATGTAGACATCAAATCAACCCCATAAGATTTAGGATGAGGCCATGATAGGAAAAAGAGTTTGTTTGTTAATACATTTCTTAAATATTTTTTTTTTGCTACTAGACCACATGGATAGTTTTAAAAACTTCTATTATGTGAAAATTTTTCTTTGGAAACTTTTACACCCTTTTTCAAAATTTTAAGAAATAATTTAAAACATTTTGTAATCTTTTTTCAATTTGCTTTTCGAATTCATTGAAAAAATCATTTGAAATTTTACCGTGAATCTTAAGAATATTTGTTTCATTCTCTCCACGTCCTGCAAAACTAAGTTTACCTAAAATTTTTTTAAATCCTGAAAAATTGAAACAGTTGTTTTAAAGTCTTCCATACTCTTTCCCATACATTCTGAGATCTTGAAAACTTAAAATTATTCTTTTAAAATTAAACCTAAACCATTAAAATTTTTGCCGCGCACATTTTCAAAACTTTATTCTCAAAATCCTTCAAAATTATTAAAAAGCTTGAAGTTTTTTTCGAATTCTTCAAAATAAGTTTTTCCCATCATTTAATTTTTCTTATCTTTTACAAAATTTCGAAATCGTCTCGAATGCATCACTACATAAAATTATATTTTATACTGCAGACAAGTGTCTTCCGTATTTTCGTGGTGATCGTTTCCCGTTGAGAATTTTTTATGAAACCTAAAGGTTTCATGGTCGGGCTGTAAATTATTTCTCTTATTTATGATGATTACTGCTCCGCTATCTACTAATAATTGGTATGTTGATCTGTCGCTTCTTCTTCTTTCATGTATTGATTGTAATTTTCTGGATAATTTAGATACTCTGCTTGGTCCTCGTAATTTATGTGCTCCTGGATTTCCTCCGTTGTCATCTTCTACATTTCTAAACATTTGTCTTAGGGTTTCTGTTGTTCTTGAATAGTTTTTACTTCTGCTGCTCTTTCTTGGAACTGTCCCAGTTGAAAATTTTGAGGTTTTGGAAAACATTGGGATGCAAAATGACCAGATTTTTCACACTTGTGGCAGGACATCTTAAATCTTTCGCTTAGTGGGAAATTCGAGTTTGGTACTCTCGCCTGTTGGGGTGTGGTATTTGCTGAAGGTCTAGTTGTTATCGAGCGAGGTTGGAATTTAGTAGGTTGTCTAGGCACTTCGCTTTGTCTAAGTATTCTAGTTTTATTTGTTTCTCGTTGCCAAGCTTCTGCTTCCAGTGCTTCTTGCAGGGCTTTTGTTAGTGTGGTAGGTTTTATTGCTCTAACCTGTGACGAAATATCGTCTCTTAAATTCATTATGAATCTCTTGATCGCGCTGTTCTCTTCTATCTCTAGGGCCATTTTCCTCTTCGTTCCGGAAGGGTATTCTGCTTTCACCCCGTATACAAGGTCCTTATAGGCGTCTCTGAAAAAAAGGCTAAAAGTTTGAACCGTGGTTCCTCCCTGTCTAATTGCGTCCAATTTAGCTCTGCACAATTCAATTGAGCTTCGCATTCCGAGTTTAGTTTCTAAACCTGAGTATAATCCTTCGTAACTTCCTACTGAGATGTGTCGTATGGCTTGTTCGGCGTTGTCTCTAATTTTTCAGCTATCACAAAATCAAGAAGTAGGTCTTGATTGTCACAGCGTGAACGAGCTCTTTTTACGCCTTTTATACATTCGTGGATACCGGCATCGTTAGTTCCATTAAGGATTTTAATCGTTCTTATCATATCCTTTGCTGGTGCTAGGGGAGTGATCATAGGGGCTGTTCTAGTGGGCAGCGCATTGGGTCGTTCCGTTGACATACTTCTTGGTAGTGCTGGATTCGTAAGTGCAGTTTGCTGAGAGATTGACTGTCTAATTTCTAATATCGGAATCTCGGTGAATCGTGGTAGCTGTTTTATTATGCCTCGTCTAGGAAGTTCAGGTTTTTGAGCGTCAGGGTCCGAATCGTCGTCCGTTCTAAGTGCTGTATTTTTTGCAACTTGCTTAATTTCCCGTCTCCTGTTGTGATTTTCATCGTTAAGTGTGGCGAGTTCTTCCTTGATTCTGGAATTCTCGAGTCTCAACGCTTGCATTTCCAATCACAATTGCTGAATAGGATCCAGAGTTAATAAAGAATCCCGTGCTGTGTGCTTTGGAAATTGTGCTCTCGATGTGGGTTGAGTATTGTTGGGAGAGGTCACTGCCGCAAGGAATAAATGAATCAGATCGTGTGATAAATCAGAAGTCTCGTCAGTATCGTCAGTCGCGTAAGTTACACCGTTGTTATCTCGATACTTTGAGTATGCCATTGTAAAATATCGGTCTCGCTCCTTTTATCTGATACGCGAGGTTATCGTTCGCTTTGCACGTTCAGTGTTTTAATGCAGTGGAATGCAACGATGTCGTCTATTACAATTTCTCTGATTCCAAAGTAATGGTTTCTATTATTGTTGAGGAAAGGCAGTGCTCTGGAGCACCAGGATTATACCTTACTGGAATTGCGAAACTTTGCCTTGCCTAACGTGAAATTAACTTTGATTTCTTGTTAGTCTCCTTCCGCAGACAGCAAGAAGGACTTATTCTCTTTGCAACTTGATACGATTTGTTTTTTATTTCAATGCTTACTTTTTCTAAATTCGCTAGATGGCTTGATCCTTTCTGGTTGGCAGCTGGGAGCCCGTGGAGTTCCTCGTTGTTAACCTGGATTTGGGCGTTGTCCGATGACTCGTCGTCGGTCTTCCAAACGTTGTTACCCAGATGCGTCTTGCGCCTGATTTCGGGCCTCGTTCAATTTTTGAATTTTAGAAAAACAGTGGTTTTACGTTGTATAGCGGCGACTCAATTCATCAACTATTTTCAGCCACCGTTTTCCTACTTTTAAGGTTGTCGGGTCACCCGTAGGTAGATCCGGAGTTCAAGTGAATTCTATAAAATTCTTTCCTTTTTCGTCTTAAATGAATTCCGTAGAATTCTAATTAGCGCCAAAATTTCGCAAAACCAATTTTTTTCACATATAGGGGCTTTTTGAGACCCTATAAACCAGACTTCATTTATGAAAATTCAAAGAACAAAAATTTGGTGCCACCTTACTGTATATTTTCAATTTTTGAGGTTCTGAGTACACGTTGTAATTTCCATCTTAGATATATCAGAAACCATTCTTCAAACCTTCATCTCTTCGTTTTTAAAAACATTAGATGTTCTCATCACCAAAATAATAATTCTTCAGTCATTAACTAAAACACAATATTTCACTAAATCGCATTAATTGTAAGTTATTGACTTCATAAAAAAATTGTTTTCATCTCAAAAACAAAATTCAAAGATATATTTAGGTATAATCTAAAAAATGTATTCTCTTCAATTTTGGCTCAACATGTATTTAGTGTCAAGGCTATTTGATAAAAATGAATACAAAGGACGCTTCTAGCAATTTGGGAGATTCAATTCAATTTAATTATAATCCCAAAAAGCGAATACCAATTGTAAATATAAAATTTTCGAATGCCTGCAAATTGACATTTTTAAAATTGACAAGTGAAATTTGTAAAATTCAAAACCAAAGGAGAAAGTTTAGTCCAAGAGCTGGTGAAGTTTTTCGCCAAACGGTGAATAAATCTTGAAGAAATCCTTCTTTCGAACAAAGGAATTCAAAATTACGAAATTACAGTTGTCAATAGTTCGACCTTTTATTTGAAAAAGCCTGTGCAAAAATGTCATAAAAAAACAAAGATTGAAGCCTTGAGAATCTTTATATACTTTCTTTATTATTTTTTGTAATTCCGAGTTGCTTGTAACATTTTTAGCCGCATTCAGATTAAATTCAATATTAAATTTGATTTTCACATTGTTTTGTAATCAAATTAATGGTTTGGATAATCGGAGTTTACACGCTCTACTCTAAAGCTCGATAGGACTCCATGTCTGGAGCCTACTGGAGTTTCCTTAACTTCATCTGGGGTCAAGAAGGTAATCATGCCGCTTATCATGTTTATTTTTGCCCGTGATTTATTGCGATGAAGAGAATTGGATTTATATATTCCAGCAAGGACGTTACTAGTCTCCAATATTGCAAAGATGTCACCATCCGATGTTGATAATACAATTTGTTCTTGGGTTGGCATGGGCCGATAGACTTTACGTCTTGCGAGTACATGAATTGGTTTATCTGTAGGAAAAATGTATCTTCGAAGTTCAAAAATCCGATGCGGATTCTGATAGGAAGTAAGCCGTATATATTGAAGCTGGTCAAGACTGTATAAAATTCCTTCAGCAGAAGCAATCCTGGTAGGTGGAACCATCAACCTGGCATGGGCTGGAGGAGACCTGGACCTGACACCGCGAGAAGGGTTGGCAGGAGAAAGAGACCTGACAGGAGAGTGTTGTCTTTCAGAAGAATTGTAAGAGGGTTGCCGACGAGGAACGCCAGGAATAGGATCGCCATTGGGTAGACATTCAAACTGTGAGCTTAGCTCTGCAAGAAGAAAGAGGATTACATTTTTTTACATTGGTGTATCAAGAACTGGTTGGCGCACAATATTGCGAGGCAATACTGACACAGCTGGTCTATTGCTGGACCAGCAATAATCAGGAAACATTATTTGGAAAGGATCCTGGAAAAGTCGTTTTTCGAAATTTGTTGACAGAATATAATGCGCATTTATAAATGCAGGCAGTATTTTCTGAGATATTCACAATTGGAAATTCGCCGTTGCTTGATTTTGAATGTTTATAGTTCGAAATAATTCAATTTTGAACACCGTTTTGATCAAATTTGATCTCAAAGGTATTCAATTCAAGATTCTTCAATTCATGATGTGTAATTCTTAAAAGTAAAGAGCTTTTAATTATCAATCTTCCAGATTAACAAAAATCGTAAATGTAAATTATCATGATCACAGAATTTTTAATTGTGAAACTGAAAACATGCGTAATTTTTAATAAAAATTTTTCAGAATTTAGAACACTTGAATAATGTGTGGAAACAACATAATTGGTAAATGATGCGTATTACGTGGGATAAATTTTCATTTGCTGAAAGCTTGACATTTTTTTCAAATATTATAGATTTAGTAAAGTATTATATTCACCAATATGATTCTGGATGACTGCTATGATGTAGATAAGAGAATGAACGATCCTCATTTTTTCGGATTCGGGTGGAAATTGATTGAAGCGTCGATTCAGAATTTTATTCACACTCTATCTAATGACTATTATTCTGGTGTTATATATAATTAAAAATTCCTTATAAGACTTTATTAAAATTAATTTTGAAATGATTAAATTAATCACAAGCATAATTGTACGTGTTTATGGTATCCTAATCCTTCTCTTATATATTAAAGGCGTCCAGTTTCTTCTTACGAAATCTGCATGATGATATTCCATAAATCAGTTCATAAAATCAGATTACCCTAACCCAGGCTAGTTTGAAGCAAAGACATTTTTTCATACTGCTCCACTGAAAATAACCGCAAATTATGTAGGTGAAGCATTTATTAATCTTGTGGACATCTTTCTGAAAGATTTTTCTAAGTTTTGATGCTTACCTTAACCAAAGCTAGTTTGGGAAAACCCGATTTTATTCAATACCTCTCAGATAAAAATGACCGAAAATTATTTAAACCATTTGAAAATGTTGTGAACATTTTTCTAAAGGTGTCTACTAAGTTTCAAAAACAAAGAAAGTTATGTTGGAGATATGTAGACACAAAATCGATCCCATAAAAGCATTTCGGATAGGGATATCATAGAAAAAAGAGTTTGTTTGTTAATACATTTCATAAATAATTTTCTCTTGTTACTAAACCAGAATTATATTTTTTACTATGTATCGTGGAGTAAACTAAGCATTGTTGAAAAATATTTGTTTTCAAAGAATATTTTTAATTGTGCCCTGACAACGGAAGTGAGCTATGGCACTTTTCTCCAATTTTCAGCTTCAATGTAGTTCTCGTTATTCATACTATTTTTGAGAAGACAAAAGGTTTTTTGTCATTCAAAAATGTTCAAAATTAAATGAATATTATTACCTGGAATCAACTTTTTATCTTTGACCCAACTTTTGATTCTTATCGCATATCTTTTATAATCGTGTCACTAAAATGATAAGATTTCATAGTAGCTTGTTTTCTTAAGACAAAAATTCTCTCCAACTTTGCCTCATCTAATTTAAAACTGAAAATTTTTTTTTTTAATTTTTCCAATTGTGTTCGTTGAAATGTATTTTGGTAAGATAATATGGGAAATTAGAATTTGAAAAAATATTCATGCGATCCAATAGTTGATTATCCAATCCTTGATGAGTGAGTCATTTTAGAGTTTGAAAAATTTTCGACTTATTTTCGAAGATTTTGAAAATAGAAAATTAATATTGATTTTCTTTGTGGTATAGACTATAGGTATTCGTACAAGTCATGGAATTACTCACTGAGCTATTCGTCCTAAGACGGTCTAATGAATTCTCGCTAGACAAAGGATTCGAGGGTGAAACCTCCTCTCATTGTCGGGCAGGACTATTTCATTACGTTCCTCAAGTTTTTGAGAGACGTCAATCCTGATTAATTCAAGACGTGCTCGAGAAGCGAGGGACTCTTGATGACTGAAAATTTTACTCGGAATAAAGAATTTCTTTATTCATGAGAATTTTACTTCACTTAATTTATTTTTAATGGCTTTTCCCCCGGTTATTTATTAAAATTACGAACTTACGAAACAAAAAACAAAAATTAATCAAAAACGGAAGAGTAATATTTTTCGTTAAAAATAGTATATTATGCACCTAGGAGAAAAAATGCCTCTCCCTCTTGAAACATAAGATATTTCTTATAACAAATAGAAGATTTCAGACATTTTTCGAAATATAGTCATGATTTCAGTCCATTTTGGATAAAGAAGCATGAATTTTATGTTGATTACAAATTATCAAAAATTCAATAAAAAAATGGCTGGATTCGATTTAAAAATGTCTATAGATTTGCGGAAAATTATGGAAATTTTCTATCATTAATGGTAATTTTACAGGTAAATTAGGTAACTTACCATAAATTACCCAAAATTCATTTTTTTTATTTCCTGAAATTTATGCAAATTTTTGGTCATTCATGGTTGTGTGACTGGTAAATATGGTAAATTACCTTGAATAACCCAACATTTATTTTTAAAGATTTCCGGAAATTTGTCAAACTTTTCGGTAATTTATGGTAATTTTGGATTTAAATAAAGTAACTTACCATAAATCACCCAAAATTCACTTTTAACAGTTTCCATAAATGTCTGGAAATTTAACAGTAACTTATGGTAATTTTACTAGTAAATATAGGAACTGACCATAAATAACCTGACATTCATGTTTCAAAATTTCCGGAAATTTATGAAATTTCTTGGTGATTTATGGTAATTTCACCAGTAAATATGGTCACTTACAATAAATTACCCAAAATTCATTTTAACAATTTCCACAAATTTCCGGAAATTCATGAAATTTTTTTTGTACTTTATGGTAATTTTACTGGTAAATATGGTAAATTACCATAAATTACCCAATATTCAATTTAAGAATGTTTATAAATTTGCAGAAATTCATGAAAACTTTCGGTCATTCATGGTCATTTTACAGGCAAATGTGGTAAGTTACCATAAATTAGCAAAAATTGATTTTTAACCATTTCCATAAATATACGGAAATTTATGAAATTTTTCTGTGATTTATCGTAATTTTACTAGTCAATATAGGAACTTACCATAAATTACTTAAAATTCCTTTTTCACAATTTCCACGAATTTCCGTAAATTTATGAACTTCTTTGGCAATTTATGGTAATTTTACCGGTAAATATGGTAACTTACCATAAATTACACAAAATTCCTTTTAAACAATTTCCATACATTTTCGGAAATGTATGAACTTCTTTGGTGATTTATGGTAATTTTACCGGTAAATATGGTAACTTATCATAAATTACCCAAAATTAATTTTCAAAAAATTTCAATTATTTCCTGAAAATTATGAAAATTGTCGGTCATTTATAGTAATTTTATAGGTAAATATGATAACTTACCATAAATGACCTAAAATTCATTTTCAACAATTTCCATAAATATCCAGAAATTTATGAAATTTTTCGGTTATTCATGGTAATTTTACCAGTAAATATAGGAACTACTATAAATAACCAAACATTCATTTTTTTAAATTCCCGGAAATTTATTAAATTCTTTGATAATTTATGGTAGTTTCACAGGTAAATATGGTAAATTACCATTAATTACCCAAAATTAATTCTTTACAATTTTCATACATTTCCGGAAATTTATGAAAGTTTTTGGTAATTTTAGCAGTAAATATCGTAACTTATCATAAATTACCCAATATTAATTTTTAAAAATTTTCATTAATTTCCGGAAATTTATAAAATTTTGGGTCATTTATGGTAATTGGTTTTATTTTTTTTTAATTATTTTATTATGATTGAAAATTTATTTATTTCGTTGAAAATTCAATTACTTGGTTGGAAGTTGAATTAATTTGAAAAAAATAATTTTATTACTTGAAGATTTATCATTTTTATTGAAAATGTCATTTTTTTACTGAAAACTCGTTTTTTTTTGGTTTAAAATAAATTTTTTAGAAGGGAGTTGAATTTTCAAATAAAAAAGCTAAAACTCATAAATGCAATATTTAAATTTTTAGTTAAAAAGCTGAAATTAGAAAAAAATGTATTTCACAAAATCTTCAAATTTTCAAACAATTTGATGAATTTTTAACAATATAGTAGAATACCTGAAGCAGATTAATTTTACACCAAAAAAGTTGTATTTTTCGCCAAAAATGTACAATTTTTACAAAAAGAAATAAATTTTCAAATCAAGGAAACGAAATTTCAACAAATGTGTAAATTTTACAAATAAGAAAAATTTGTCAGTCAAGAGAAAAAAACCAATTTTGACCAAATTGTTGAATTTTTAAGAAACAAGTTTATTTGCAACTCAATAGTTGGATTTTTCAACAAAAAACATTGATTTTCCACCAAAAAATGGAACAGTCAAATTTTCAGGTGAAGAAATGGTTTTTTAAAAGAAACAAAAAGCAACTCGTCAATCAAAAATGATTAATTTTCACAAATAAAAATCTTCAACAAAAAAAAAAAATTTTCTACGGAAAAGTTAAATTTTCTACCAAAATAATCGAATTTCCAACCGAAAAAGACCAAATTTCTACAAAACAGTTAATTTTCATTCGGGAGATTTTATTTTTGAATAAAAAAATCATGAAGACTTGTTTTGTACAATAGAGTTAATTTAAAAAAATGAATTTTTTTAAAAGAATTCATCTTTTTTGTTTATTACTTTAGGATTTTATTATTTGGTTGGAAATTCAACTTTTTCCTAAAAACATCTTTTTTTTTTTGCCTTGTAACAATTCCAAAATTTGGTAGAAATTTCAACTACTTGGTTGTTAATTATCTTTTTGATGGAAAATTTATGTTTTTGTTGAAAAATTCTACTGCTTTCTAGAAAATTTGTCTTTTGGCTTGAAAATTCATTTTTATAATTAACTTTTTTGTACAAAAAAATTGTTTATGACTTTTAAATTAAAAGAACATATTTCCGCAATGAAAATGCACTGTTTTGTAGAAAATTCATTTTAGTTGAAAATTCTTAACTTTGAATACTTAACTATTTTGTTGAAATTCGTTTTTTTTGTAAATAAAATGTTTAAGTAAAAATGTACCTATTGCATTTTTTGTTTTAAATTAATTTTTTAATGTAAAAATTCAACTATTGTGTTGAAAATTCGTGTTTTTTGTAGAAACTTCTTTTTCTTTGTTGAATATTTATTTTTCTGGGTGAAAATTAAACCTTTTTGGTTGTCGAGTCGCTTTTTGTTTAGTCAAAAAACCATTTTTTCAAATATTTTAAATATTTTAAAGAGGTAAAATTAAAACTGCACATCACGAGAATTAATTTATTAACTCCAGGGTTTTATCTTATCTCCTGATTTTTTAAAGGAATCGTTACATTCAGAGTGCTTCGTGATTTTATCACGTTTAGAGAGTACAAGAATCCATCCTCCCATTACCACAAACTCCTCGCTTTTAAGCTTTTACACGAAAGAAATGAAGTTTCTTTTTATCGTTCATTCTGAATAACGAGCTCTGGAATATGGAACTGTATGATAAAAAAAAAAGTATTTTCAAGATTCTTGAGATCTCTTTTTGCTAACGATGCAGGGATCAGTGAACGAGAGGGGACAACTTTTTTTTATAATGGTTATGGCACCTCATTGAGACTAATATTTAAAAATCGCTTGCGGTTATGTTAAATATTCATGAATGAGGGATTGTAAATACGATATTGAAATTAGGAACGGAGAATCGAATTTGCGAATAGTTTCCTCATTCAAATTTCGCGGGGAAATTTATCGCTTCAAGCTGGAAAGAGCGCTAAATTTGAATGATAAAAGAAAAATATGAATTTTTAACCAACTAGATAGTTAAATTTTCTACCCAAAAAATTATTTTTTGACTGAAGAAGATACAGTTCAAAGAAGTACATAAATTTTCATCTAAAAAAGATCAATTTTCAACCAAAACTAAAATATTTAAAAAGTTAGAAAAATAAAGGTTTAACCAAAAAAAAATAGAAGAATTCAATTTTCAGTTCGAACAAACAATTTTCAACCAAAAAATGAATTCTCTACAAAATAATTCAATTTTACACCCAAAAGATGATTTTTTTAATCAAAAATGATGCAGCTTCAATAATCGTTACTTGAAAAAATTGATTTTCAACTAGAAAGAAACAAATTTCCAACCAAAGAAATTAATTTTTAATCACAGTGATGAATTCTTCACCGAAAATATAAATTTTGGACTAAATAGTGGAATTTTCAATTCAAAAAATTTAATTTTCAACCAAATTTATGAATTTGAAAGACACATTTTCTACCAAAAGTAAAATAGTTAAATTTTCAGTTAGTACAATAAATTTTCACAAAAAAAAAAACGAAATTTCAACAAAATAGGTAAATTTTTAGCCAAAGAAATGAATTTTCAAATAAAAATGGAATAGTTAAATTTTCAGTAAAAAAATTAATTTTCAATAAATAGTAGAATAGACAGCTAAAGAAATTAATTTTTAATTAAAAGAGTAAATTATTTACCAGAAGAATAATTTTCCACCACAAAAGACAAAGTTTCAACAAAATACAGAAATGTTTAACCAAATAGCTGGATTTTAAACTAAAGAAGATAAATGTTAAACCAAACATGGAAGAGTTAGATTTTCAGTTAAAAAAATTAATTTCCAACAAAAAAAGAAATTTTCATCGAAAAAGTTAAATTTTGAATCAAAGAATTTAATTTTCAACTAAAATGATGAATTTTCATCCCAATAGTCAAATTTTCAATTCAAAAGATGAGTTTTCTACCAAAAAACCCAATTTTTCAACAAAATCGTTAAATTTTTAACCAAACAGATAAATTTTCAACCAAGAAAATTGAAGGTCTATAAAAAGATGAATTTTTGACAAAAAATAAAATACTTACATTTTCAGTGAAAGAAATTAATTTTCAATTTGAAAAAACAAGTTTGCAAAAAAAAGAAATAAATTTTCAACAAAAAAAAATTTCCAACATAATAGTTAAGTTTCTAGGCAAAGAATTTTCAACTAAAATAATGAATCTTCAAACAAAAAAATGAAATTTTAACCCAATAGTTTCACTGTCACTGGAATTCGTTCGCCTTAATGAATAAACTTCTGTAAATCATGTACGTTTTCAGTTTAAATAAGACTTTCTGTAAAATCTATAACAAAATGTTGGAAAATAAATCGAGATTTTTTTTCTGGAGAAAATTTTGCTCCAGGTTAAAATATTATGGCTCTCGCAAAAAGTAGATTCGTTTTAAGAACCTTAAGGCCCTCTATCAGAATGGGTAATCGGTTCTGAATTTTGAGGCCGCACGATTGAATATTTTTGTCTAATTTTTCACGAACGTTATCAAAATATTCATATCTCAACGCACACAGAGCCGTTTTTTCAATGAAATATTTATATTTTGTTCAACAATTAATAACGTGAAAACAATAGCAGTGGCGCTCAGTGTTAGCTGTCTGAATTTTCACCGCGTGCATATTTGCTTACTTCACGCGCCAAAGAAACCTGTCTAATGAAAAACGAACCCAGCCAACGACAATTGGATGAAAACTGAAATTAAATTTTTTTTTTACTTAAAAATTCATCTATTTTACTAGAAATTGCATTTTTCTTGGACAAGAATACAACTTTTTGGTTGAAAATGCAAACACTTTCGTTAAAGAGTCATCCTTCTTGGTTAAAAACTCAACTGCTTTATTGAAACTAAATTAGTTGATATTTTGATGGAAAATTTTAATATTTATTTGTTTATTAATTTATTATTATTACATTTAATATAAATAACATTATAACTAGGTCAAAAAGTACGAAATAATTGTACTGTGTCGTAGATTGGTTATTTGAGATTTAAATTTCGTGATTGAGACAATCTTTTCGAAATGTTTCGGAATATTTCTGGGCAGATAACCTGTTCACAAATTGAAATATGATAACTTCAGCAGATAATTTTCAAACAAGCATGGGAATAGTTTAGAAAATTGTTTTTTAATTTTTTTTTATGTTGATTACTGGTTTAGGAATCGAATTTAGCAAAACGGGACGAAAGGGACAAGATATTCTCTGGATCAATAGTGTTTTATCTGTTTCCCATGTCTGTCTATGCAGGCCGCGCAAGCACGAAAATTCAATTCTAGCCTGAGTAATTCTGTGTATTTACGATAAGAAGACAGTGGAGTTACCAGAAGAAGGGACTTTTTTACGGTTCGAATTTACTACTATTGACAAAAAAGAATGAAAATGGAATCCTCGCTCTTTTTAATCGAATAATCGGAATGAAAGTAAGGACTCCCTTGCATTAAAAGGGAAACTCCCTACAATTTTAAATTTAAATCAGGAATATACTGGGAATTCTCACTGAAGGCAGTAGCTGGGTGATGATTCTAGACTCGACGAGATCTCGAATGTTAAGCATGGACGGGCGCGGTCAGCGCTCGGGTGGGTGACCGTTCGTTGAAAAATAGCCAAACTTTTAATTTTTTAATCCAAATTGTTTAGATAATAAAAAATTATTTTTCATTTACAAAGCAACATAGAAAACAGTAATCAAAAAGATATAAATATGTATATAAGTCGTACTCGAGAACTAATTTAGCTCATTTATTGAAAAATAACCAAATAGTTTAAATAGTTAATTATTCTTGTAAATTATTGTAATTATTCTTTGATAATGTAACTAATGTTAAATAAAATAAAGTACTGAAAGTTCATAATTTTGTATTGTTAGTTAAAATTAGAAGGATGTAATTGTCTTAGAAAAAATAAATATTGAATATTAATTGAAATAGTTATTTTTTCTTCAAAAATAATTAGCTCAGGGTGAATAAATGAATAAATAAATTTTTAATTTTCATCAGATAATGTAAATATCTGGGATAAGCGATGTGACTCGAGAGCTCAGTAGAACTGGGAACGATCACTCTATTGAAAACTATGTAACGCGACTCAAACCTACTTTCAAATGTAGAGGAACAAGATAATTTTTTAACCAAATGATTCACTAAATGGTTAAATTTTCAACCCAAAAATATGAGTTTTTATTTAAAGAAATAATTTTCTTCCAACAAGTTAAATTTTCATGAAGATAGTTCTATTTTCAACCAATAATTTAAATTCAAACCAAAAATATGAGTTTTTATAAAAAAAATTAATTTTCAACCAAATAGTTTCATTTTCTAGAAAATTAATGAATCCTCAGCGAAATCAGATTTATTTAAACCCAAAAAGTTGAACTTTTAATAAGAAGGTATGAATTTTCCACCAAGAAGATTAATTTTTGACAAAAAAAGACAAATTCTAAACAAAATACCATGAATTTTGAACTAAAACCTAAAAAAAAAAATTCATCAGAATACTTACATTTTCAACAAACTAGATTATTTATTAACTAAAATGATGAATTCAAATGAAAATGAATTTTCAACAAAAGAGTTGAACCAAAAAGATCAAGTTTAAATTTAAAGTTTAACCAATTTTAAAAATTTTTATCCAATCGAGGTAAATTTCAAATCATTGAAAATTAAAAAATTAAAAATTTAGTTGAAAATTAAATAATAATGAATTAATAATAACTCATTAATAATGATAATAATGATTAATAATAATTAACAACAATAATTGAAATTAATCATAATTAATTAATAATAATAAAATATTTAGTTGAAAATGTACTTTGATTTAAAAATTCATCTATTTTCGTAGAAGATTCATCTTATTGGTTGAAAATTTGAAAATTGATCTTTTTTGTTGAAAATGAGATTTTTTTTATTTAGAATTATTTTTTTAACTGGAAATGTAGCTGTCCCATTTTTTGTCGAAAATTTATCTTTCTTGATAGAAATTTAATCTTCTTAGTTGAAAATAATACTACTTCGTTGAAAATTTACTTTAATTTTATTGAAAATCTTTTGAATTGAAAAGTCCACTATTTTTTTTAAATTCAATATTTTCGGTTAAAAATTCATCATTGTGAATAAAAATTAATTTTTTTGGTTGAAAATTCGTTTCTATTTATTTATTTATTAATTAATTAATTTGGCTGAAAACGGTTTTTTGTATTTACTTTTCTAACTGAAAATTATATTTTCAGTTAGAATAATTAATTTTCAATGGAGGAAAATGGAATTTTCAACAAAATAGTTGAATTTTCAAACAAACTGATAAAGCTTTGATAAAAAAAATGATTTATCAACACAAAGTGTAATGGTTAATATTTCCACAAAAAAATATTTTCATTCTTAATAAAAAAACAGCTAATTCAAAAAATACGAATTTTCGAGATAAGAGTTGAATTTTTAACCAAAGAAATGAAATTTTAACCATAAAGATTAATTTTTTTACCTGGAAAAAATATTGTATAACCAAATACACGATTTTTCAACCAAAAAGATTAATTTTTTAACAAAAAAGGACGATTAAAAAAAAATAGATGAATTTTCAACTGAAAAAATTAAATTTTCAACCAAGAATGAAAAAGTTTAATTTTCAGTTAAACGAATAAGTTTTCAAGTCAATAAACTCAATTTTCAATGAAAAAGTTGAATTTTCAACCAAACAAATAAATTTTCTAACCAAAAAATTAAATAAAAATTTTCAACCAAATACATAAATTTTCAAACATACAGATGAATTTTAAATTGAAGAAGATTAATGTTCAATCAAACATTCAATAGTTAAGTTTTTAAAAAAAATTAATCTTCAATAAAAAATAAAATTTCAAGTCAAAGAAATGAATTTTGCACCCAAAAGATTAATTTTTTTACCAAAAAGAGATTATTTTTCAACGAAATATATGAATTTACAACCAAAAAGGTTTTAAAGATATTTTAGAAATTTTCATTTCAAAATATTTCCTTAAATTTCAAAATGTAGACGATTTTAAACAAAAATATTTCAATTAGGTATGATTAAAAATAAAAAAATTGAGTAAATTCAAAAAGTATTCAGAAGATTTTAAGAGATTGAAAAAGAATTTCAAACTGCAAAGGATTTTAAGAAATGCAGATTTTTTTAAAAAAAGATTTCAAACCTAAACCTCAGAAGGTTTGAAAGAATTTTAAAAGGTTTTAAGTGAATAGACAAATTTTCCTAAAATTCTCAGGGAAATTTGGAAGATTTTTAACCAATTTTTTTACATTTTGAATAATTTTTCAAAACTTTAAGAAAAATTCGAGTTAGATAAAAACATTTTGAGAAATTTGAGAGCTTTTAAATATTCAAAAATCTTTTCTAATTTTCTCAAGAATATTATTTTATTTATTTCTATACAGCACTTCATCTTGAAAAACGTTTTTTCATTTAGAAAATGTTCATCATGTTTTTAAACATAATACCAAAAATGTTACTGTTTAGAAAAAAAAAACCCTGACCCTTTTCAACAGTTTTCGATCAATAATTTCAAGTCACGTTTAAGGTAAAGGGCCATATTACGGAACATCTTATGAATAGGAGTTGTATATTTTATATTATTTAAAAGAAAGTAGAGTTGAATAATTGCATTTTTTCAAGTTAATTGTTTACCTGATATCTAGAGAAGCGATAGAAATTATTATAAAGTGAGTTTTAGTTGAAAATATTAATAAATTGAATGAAAAAAAAGAAAAGTACTCATGGTCGTATGTATGGAACAGTTTAAAGCAAGATGTACGGGTGTTCCTTCGGGTATGTCCCAAATTATGGAACGCAAAAAGGACTGAAACATTTAGATTAAAAAATGATTTTTCAGTTATTAATTCATTTATTCATAGTATGAAAAGTTGTTTAATGTTATAATGAAGTATTAATAGTTAGATTTAAAAATTAAACAAATTAACAATCAATAAATAAAAATTCACCTACAAAATAAGTATGACAAGAACAGTTTCCAATCTTTGGATTATTAAGTAAGGAATAAAGGCCAGATGTACTCAAAATTTAATTTAAAATTAAACTATTTCGATTCTTCTTTGATCTTTTGTTGTATTGCTTTCATTTTTTCTTGAAGTTTTTTCGGTTCTTCAGCTATGAGTTTTTTCTTTTCTAGTAATTGTTTTCTTTTTTGTTGTTTTTCTTCTTTTCTTTTACGATCAGTTGCTTTTTTCGAGTGATATTGCATCCATTGATCAGATGTACCAGCAGAAGGTAGTTTGGGCTTGCCTGATGACTCTACTTTAATTATTTTTTTTTTTGGTAAGTAATCAGTTGGCATCTTAAAAGCGTTGTCAAAAGGGTTTTCAACATCAGTTTCAACTGAAAAATATCACAAGTATTATCATTAACGTTAACATTTCTTTACATTAATTTTTAGATATTATTTTATTTACTTTTATTAGCAGATTTAGAGTCATTCTCTTTGCTAATAACTGATTCATTGAATTTTTTACATCTATTGAGCATTTAAATGTTTGTCCATAGCTGGGACAGTTAAAGCAGTGGTAGTAGCAGTTGTAATAGCGGAATTAGTATCAAGAGAATCTGAAGAAAGAAATTTAAAAAATTTTTTATTCTTGAATGCAGATTAAGTAAGAAAGATTGTTTTCTGATTTGTTTACAAACCTGTTTGATTATCAGCGTCCAAGACATTTGAATCAAATATGAATTCATCACCAACGTTATTTTTCAAAATATCAACCAAATTGAGTGAATTTATATCACTACTCTCATCACTGACTGACTGAGCTTGAGAGACAACTTCTAAAGGTTTATTTTCTACTATAATTTCATATAGTAATTCAGGAAATGCTGCTTCGTTTAGAGTAGGATTATTTATCAGAGGAGGAAACTCTTGGTCAGAAGAATAACTTTTATCGTTTAAATTCATATCATCGTTAATTTTATCACTCGAAATCGAGGCTTGATTATTAATCAAATTATTTTCTGACTGTTCTTGTCTTTTTCTATTAAAATTTATGTTTACCAAAGTCACTTCTTTAACAAATGGTTTACCTTTTTCATGAAAACCTATTTACCAAATTATAAAAATTAAACCAAAAAATCTAAAAAATATAATTATCAATATGAATGTCTATGAAAAAATGCTTCAACATGAAAAATATTAATATGACAATCCATAAAAAAATCGACATAGAAAAATTCATTAATTTAAAATATAGTTATCGGTAACAATGTTCAATGAATATCGTACAAATATTTATTAAAATAAAGTGTTGTTAATTCTTTTACCAGGTTTTCCACTGATATCGAGCCAGTACTGGTACAAGCCTCTCATTTGTAAATCCCTGGGCCACGTCTGATTCAACCAAGCACTGTTAAAGTCCTCTAAAATATCCTTTGATAAATTGTTTTCGAAAGTTGATAGATTTTTTTGTTTATCTTCAGTCAATTTGTCTTGCATTATTTCTTCAGTAACAGTGGTTTTTGATTTTTTTCTTCTATTAAAAACATCATAGTCAACAGCTGAAGGATCGAAAGGATACAAACCTGCAGCTTTGAATCCACTGATAACAGCATTCTTTTCTTCTTTCATACTGTCTAAAGCAAACTGTAAAACCAATGGAAAATCTTCTTTTTTTACTCGGGCAACATTCTTAGAATTTCTTCATCTTGGTACAGCTTTCTTCCAAGTTTCTTTGAACGGGTGGAAAAGACTAATGTCGAGTGGTTGCATTATGTGGGTTGAGTTGGGAACAAGTCCAATCAACTCAATACCCTTTTCACGACAAAATGTAACCAGAGGCATAGTCATGTGTGAGGAATGATTATCTAAATATAATACAATTGGAAACCCAGTTCCTTGTTTCACTAACCACGGATAAAATATATTCGTTATATACTCATAGAATGACTCAGAAGTCATCCACCCATTATCTGAGAGGCCGATACCCCAACCTTCTGAACAATTTTTAACAATTTTCTCTGGGACTTCTGATTTGTAAGGAAACATCAGCATGGGGGGTGCACGATCACCATTAGCACTGTACATGAACAAAACAGTGAAGCCTTCTTTCTCAGAATCTACTACCTTGTAAGCAGAACGGCTACCTCTATCTAATAATACCTTCTCTGATGGAGGGCATAAACTTACATAAGTCTCGTCACAGTTAAAAATTCTGGTAGAAGGAATATCCTTTAATTTTTTTTTCACTTAAATACTTCGCTTGTTCATCAAACCAATCTTTCATGTCATCACCGGTTACTGCTGCTCTACTGTGAGTTAAATTTTGTGGGTTTCTGATTGACAATTGAGGGTGTCGTTTTCGAAAACCCTCATACCAGTGTCGACTCGGCCGGCCGTCAATAAATGGATTTTTTTTGTATGTTTGATTCACATATTGTTGGATAGAATCTAATAGTTCTGTTTTAGTTACTGGTAACCCTCGCTTAGCTCTGAATAGAATCCAGTCTACAATTTTTTGTTCTTCAGTATCAGAAAATACTGTTGGTGGTCCAGTTTTTTGTTTGGATGTCTCAGGGTTTTTTTTTTTCTGGAAAGCGTAGCAATAGGCACTCCGTATGTTGCAGCAGCTTTTCTCAGCGAAACACCCGTATCGACAGCTTTCAAAGCGTTAGCTACATCATCAGGAATATAATTTATAAGCAACGATTTCTTCTTTTTTGAAAACTTACACGTATTAACTAAAACAACACCCTTTTTTGGAGCCTTGTAACTAGTGTCACTTAAATTCACGGATTTAATTTTACTTTTTTTTCTCGATTTATTTTTTTGACATTTTTTGGTAGTTTTTCCCATGTTCGCGCAATTGGAATTCTGATCTCAAATAGAAAATGATTGATTCGATTAACACAAATCAATATTTATGATCCAACTTACAAATTTTTGAGGTTAGTTTTTTATTTTGATGAAATTTTTAAATCTCAGTACTTACCTAAATGCAAATTTATAGATATATACACCGTACCAACATTCATTTTGCATAAACTGCTTTTTTTTATAAATATTTGACAATTATTAACACTAAGTTAAATAAATATTGCTCTCACGTCTCGCTGTTTCATAATTACGGACCACTTATAGAAATGAGCGTACGGGGGACATGGAACACTGAATATACTGTTCCATAAATACGGACTATTAAAAAATTTGTGTACCATTTATGAAACACCTAAATAAAAAATAAATACTCTATCAAAAAACTTAAAATTCTTTATCAATAGGTAGATAATAAGTTGAACTTTTGATTGACATGTTTCAAGTATTTTTGAATCATTGATATATATTTCAAAAAGTTGAAACAATCGCAATGACAGACGTAACTGTTTTACTCCAATAGACCGTTTTCTTTCATGCAACCTGACACGGGAATTTAATCTATTTCTTTTTCTCTACATGTAAAGACATTTTCAGGAATAAATTAACGTTATCAATACATTAGTTATTAAAAATCAAAAATTTATTATTTTAAATACGATATCAGTTAAAAATTATTTGTAATTTCGATTTTTATCATATGTTTCATAAACTAGGACAATGTTCCATAATATGGACTTTTACCTTACACGCTTATCTTTCATCAGAACAGGAAATCTTTTCCGAATAAATAATTCCGACTAGATAAATTTATTTCAAGTCATAAAATTCCTGGTGTTTGTAGGAGTTTGCTAAATGCAGTGTTAAGGCTCTGAGTCGTAACTTCCTTCGAAATAATGGTTCAGATTAACGAGGGTTGGGGCTCATTGCTGTTCTTATGGCTGTAAACATGCTATTGGTAGTAGTTCAAATTTTATATGGGTGTGTATATTTCCACTTTTATGGACACTTCATAATAGCTATGTCCAGGATTTCAATAAACACGATATTGACCAATAAAGCGGTCCCATTAGTTCTCATATATTCGGTCGGGAAATTTATTGTCTCATTTGAAGGAGACATACAGTATCATTATTTTATTCCATATATACAAATAAAAGGTTATTGATCCTGTGTAACGTTTCAAATTGCTTCGATATTTTCAGATAATTTGAAATTAAAGGTCAAACATCGATAAATGTAATTTGGTTATTGTGAATTCTCTTTTGTTAAAGCTCATTTGGCATTAACGAAGACAGTCTCCTCACGTGTCTCGTGCTTCGCAATCGATTCGGTCCAAAATTTGAACTTTTCTACATTATGTTCGACACGTTTATATGAAATGTTTGTTATGTTTATTTATGTACCTGGTCTGGGATTCCTTATTCAGATATTGCAATATAAAGTACAAATTTTATTTACAAGGATAGTCTTGTTCTTATATTTAAAGAAAAAGTGCGCTTCCTATAAGAAACTGTAATTTGGTGATTGTGAATTCTCTTTTGTTAAAGCTCCTTTGGCTTTAACGAACACATTCTCATACCTTTTACCTTGAAAATTGTACTACTTACAATATATTTTAAATAATTACTTGAAAATTAATTTTGTTGGTAGAAAATTAATCATTTTAGATGAAACTTTATCTCTTTGGTTTAAAATTTAACTAATTGGGAATTCAACCATCTGGTTAAAAATGTTCCTATTTCAGTTGAAAATTCAACTCCATTTTTGACAATTTTACTGATTTGTAAAATTTTTTTTTTAATGATAATTAATTATTTTATTTCAATATGCAACTGTTCTATTTTTGTTTAAAAATTACTCTACTTAATTTGAAGATTACATTTTTTTAATTGAAAATTGTTTTACTTCGTTGAAAGTTGAACTATTCCAGTGAAAATTAATATTTTTTGAAGATTCATTATTTTAATTAAACATTCATATTTTTGGTTAAAATAACTTTTTTTTTGGTATGTTCGTTTTTTTGTTACAAATCAATCTCTCTTTGTTAAAATTCAAATTTTTGGTGGAAACTTCTTGTATTTTAGTTGAAAATTCATCTTTCTTTTCAAGGATTTTACTATTTTCTTGAAAATTTTTTTTTTGAAAGATTTAGAAATTACTCTTTTTTGTTGAAAATTAACCTTCCCTTACTAAAAAGTTTACGACTTGGTTGAAGGTTGATTTGTCTTGTAGAAAATTAATTTTTTTGTTTTAATATTTACAATTTTAGTTGAAAAATTAGCTCTTTGGTTGAAAATTGAAGTATTTCTTGATAATTAGTTTTTTTTTTTGAAAATTAATTTTTTTTTACTGAAAATTTAATCATTCCATATTTGTTTGTAAATTTATATTTCTTTATAAAAAAAAGTCACCTATTTGCCTGAAAATTCATATTTTTTTAGTAAATTAATCATTGTATTTAAATTTTCAGTTTTCTTTGAAAAATTGTATTTTTTTATTTTTGTTTAAAAATTAGGTACTCTTTTGAGTTGAAAATTCAACTACATATATGTTTAAAAATTTCTGTATTTTGTTGAAACTTTGTCTTTTATTTTTTGGAAAATTATCCTTTTTTGGTAGAATATTATTTTTTCGTATTGAAAATTCATTTTTTTGGTTGAAAATTAGTGTTTTATTGAAAATTAATTTTTCAAAATAAAAATTTAACTTAATTTTTTGTCGACATTTTTTTATAGATATTTAATCTTTTGGTAGAAAATTCAATTATTTTACACTAAATATATTTTGTTTGTTTAAAAATTTATTTCTCCAACTGAACATTAAACATTAAAATTATATTTTATGATGAAAGCTGATCTTTTTTTAATTGAAAATTCATCTAATTTTATTGAAAATTTGTCCTTTTTGGTAGAAAATTTACATTTTTGGTTAGAAATTGCATTAAAAATTGAAATATTTGTTTAAAAATTCATTTATTTTGTTGGGAATTATTCCTTTTTGATAGAAAATTATTTTTTCCTTCAATTGAAAATTAATTTTTGTTTCACTGAAAATTTAATTATCCCATTTTTTGTCGAAAATTTGTTTATAGATATTTAATATTTTTGGTTAAAAATGTATCTGTTTGTTTGGAAATCGAACTATTTCATTTAAAATTAATTTTATTTAAATAAAAACTTATTTCTTTAACTCAAGATCAAGCTATTCTATTTTTGTAATGAATTCATCTTTTTTAGTTGAAAATTCATTTATTTTTTTGAAGTTTTTTCTGGTAGCAATATAACCTTTTTGGTTGAAAATTATACTAGTTCATTGAAAATTTATTAAGTTGGTCATAAACTTATTTTTCTAAATCAAAATCAAACCATTCTATTTTTTGTTAAAAATCTATCTTTTTTTTGGAAAAATATAAGCTTTCCAGTTGAAAATTTAAGTATTTGTTTGAAAATTCAACAATTTTGTTGAAAATTCGTTTTTTCGGGGTGAAAATTAAATTATTTTAATTACAAATTCATTCTTTTGGTTTAAAGTTAAACTATTTGGTTGAAAATTACCTTTTTAGCTGATTATTCATATTTTTTTTATAAAATTAAACTTGTTGGTTGAAAGGTGAACTCCTTTCCTAAAAATTCATTTTTTTGTTCGAAAATAATTTTTTTTCTCACTGGAAATTTAACTGTTCAATTTTTGGTTGAAAATTTATCTTTTTAATTGAAAATTCAACTATTTGGTTCAAAATTCATCCTTTAGATTTAAAATTAAACCATTTGGTAGAAAGATAAACTACTTTATGAAAAATTAATTTTTCTCTGTTTGAATATAAATTTTTTTAAATGAAAATTTAACTGTTCCATTTTTTGTTAAAAATTCAACTATTGGGTTGAAAATTTGTCTTGTTTGGTAGAAAATAATTTTCTTTGTTGAAAATTCATCTATTTGCTTGAAATTTCGTTTTTTTTTGGTAGAAAGTTAATTTTCTTAGTTAAAAATGTTTCCGTTTGGTTTAAAATTAAACAATTTGTTTGAAAATTAACTTTTTCGTTGAAGATTGATTTTATTGGGTTGAATTTTGAACTATTTTTGTACTAAATTCAACTATTTGTTCAAAAATTCTTTTTTTTTTAGTAGAATTAATTTTCTTAGTTGAAAACTCATCTTTTTGGTTAAGAATTAAACTACTCGGTTATAAGATGAACTATTTTAAGAAAAATCAATTTTCCTCTTTGAATATTAATTTTTTAAACTGAAAATTTACTTATTACATTTTTTGTTGGAAATTTATCTTTTTTAGTCAAAAATTCATCTTTTTCGTTCAAAATAAACTATTTTGTGAAAAATTCATTTTTCTGTTTGAATCCAAAATTTTTAAATTGAAAATTCATCTTTTTCGTTTAAAATTAAAATAGTTTGTGGAAAGGTAAACAAAAATTATTTTTCCACAAAACTGATGTATTTTTACACCACAAAAAGGTAATTTTAAACCAAGAAAATTATTTTTTTTTCTACCAAAAAAGGAGAAACTTCAACTAAAAAAGATCAATCTTAAAAAATAGAAATGTTACATTTTCAACTAAAAAATTAATTTCGAACAAAAAAAAAGACTTTCCAACTAAACATTTAAATTTTTAACCAAAGACATAAGCCTTCAATCAAATAAATTTTCAACAATGAAGTTAAAGTTTTACCCAAGTAGTTGCATTTTCAATTTGAAAAAATTAATTTTCAACAAAATAATTAAACTTTCAATCAAAGAGATGAATTTTCAACTAAAAATATAACTGTTCGAAAAAAATGATTTCTGAACAAAGTGACTCAATCAAATCTTTCAAATAGGATAATTGAATACTCAAGCAAGGAAGAATAATTTTTTATCAAAAAGTTGCATTAAAAAAAAAAAGAAATTTCTACCAAAGCGAATGAATTTATAAATAAGAAAACAAATATTTTAAAAAGAGTTTAATTTGCTGTTAAAAAAGATTCTAGTTGACTTTCCACGATAAAAATATGAAATTTTAACCAAGAAATAAGTTTCTGCGAAAAAAATTAAATGTGTAATCCAGAAAGACGAATTTTTACCCAAAAAGGATGACCTTTTAACAAAATTGTTAAATTCTCTACCCATTAGTTGCATTTTTATCCAAAAAATATGAAATTTCTCTTGAGCAGATGAATTTTTATTCAGAAAGAAAATAAACTTTAAAAAAATATGTAGTTGAATTTCCATCCCGAAAAGATTCCAGTTGACTTTCCGAAATCGAAATATGAAATTTTCAACAAAAAATAAGTTTATACCAAAAGGGATTAATTTTTAACGAAATAGTTCAATTCGCTTCCAAATAGTTGAATTTTTATCCAACAAAGATGAAATTTGTACTAAAACTTATGAATTTTTAATTAAAAGGGCACATTTTTTTTGAAAGTTGAACTTTCATCCAGAAAAGCCTTCAGTTCATATTTTAACACCAAAATGTGAATTTTAAACAAAAAGTATAATTTCTACGAAATACTTAAATTTTCAACAAAACAGTAGAATTTTCCACTACAAGTATGAATTTTTTACAAAATAATTATATGTTCAACCAAACGCAGTTGGATTTTTATCCAATAAAGATAAAACTTCTCTTAAAGAAGATGCATTTTTAATTAGGAAAAAAACTTTTTTTTTCACATAGTGGAATTTTTATCCGGAAAAGATTTTACTTCTCTTTACAACACCAAAATATACCATTAACGTAGTGTATACAGATACGGCATTTTTTGCCGTATTTTAATTTTGTAGTACGGCATTTTAGTCACTGGTCACAGAAGAGTGATCGTGAGAATTCGTGATTCGAATCTGAAGATAAACAATTCGCAAATTAGTGATAAAGTGTATTATTATAGGAATATTGAAGTGATGGGGAATTCTTTTGTGTGCTTTTAGTGCGTAATGTTCATGATTATATGAAACTTTGTGTGTATTTATAACTTAATATTCCTCACTTTATAATAAAATAGTAAAATATTCTACTATTTTTCCAAAGTAGCAAAAAATATAATCAGAACAGAAAGTTTCTCATTGACACAAAAATGTTGCCGGACTAGAAACTTTAAATAAGGCAAAATTTGCCGGAGCTCAATACTCGACCTAAAATTTAACCAAAAAATAAATTTTCTACGAAATAGTTACATTTTCAACAAAACAGCAGAATTTGTAACTAAATTAAATTTTCTATGAAATAGTTGAATTTTCAACAAAACAGCAGAATTTTCAACCAAAAAGTACGACTTTTCAACAAAATTGTGAAATCTATAAGTTAATTTTCCGCTAAATAGTCGAATTTTTAACCAATAGTATGACTTTTTAAGAAGATTGTTAAATTTTTAACCAAACAGTTGCATTTATGTCCAAGAAAAATGAAAATTCCAAAAGGATTTCAATAGACTTTTCTACAGAAAAATACAAATTTCAAACAAAAAGTACATTTTTTAGGAAATAGTTGAATTTTGAACGAAACAGTTGCATTTCTGTCCAAGAAAAATTCAATATTTCTACATTGAAAAATCCCCTGGGGTTGGCAAGGAACACGCCTAATTATATTGTCAGGAGGGAGACGGGGAGAGCGAGTGTAGGAATTCTAGCAGGGAGCCGGGCGTGTAAATATGAGGAGAAATTTTTGGAAGAGGGGGGAAGTAGGCTAGTTAGGGCGTGTTGGTGGGAAAAGGAGAACAAGGGAGGGGGTGGGAAGATGGAGGCTGAGAGGGAAAGGTATTTTAGAATGAATGGACTGCAGATGGATGAAGTGAGAAGGATGCACGAGGAAGGAAGGAAGGTTTATGACGTGGTTAAGCAAAACGGCATGGAGAGAGAGAAGACAGAAGGGGAAGAGAGAATAAGAGAGTCAAGATTCAACGGGAACTATGTGTGGATTATGCCAAGTGCAAGAGCGCAATATTTATGTGAGAAAGGAGAGAAAGGAAGTCAGGAGCTTATAGCGAGGATGAGGTGTGGGTGCATGGAGGGCTTCAATAGGTTCTGGCTCTCGCGAGAGAAGAGGATGTGTGAACTGTGTGGAAAGGGGGATGCAAGAGTGGAGCACTGGTTGGAGGAGTGCGTGGAGGTAGAAAGAAGTGAGATAAGCATGGAGGTATTGTTGCATGAAAAGGGGGAAAAAAGGGCAGTAGCATGGGTGAAGGGAGTGTTGGGTAAGATGGTGATGAAGAGAAGGAAGGAGGAAGAGGAGTGGAGAAGGAAAGATTGTAAATAGGAGAGAAAGTAGATATAAGTAACATGTAAATATTGTAAATAGTAGATAAGTAGTAGGTATTAGAGCGATAACAGAGGTTGGCAAGCGAGGCAATGCGAAAAAGTAGGGATATGCGAGCGAGGCGAAGCGAGGAAGGCAAGGCGATACGAGCGTGCGGCTTAGAGATAAGGAATGGAAGGATGTTAGTTTTTTAAGGGTTAGTTTTAAGAAAATTCTGTAAAAAATGGATGTGTAAGCAAGTCAATTTTTTAAGGCCAGCAGGCTGAAAAATAAACGTTTATCTATCTATCTACATTGAAAAATGTGTATGAACCGAATCCATTTCACATCAGGCAGAACAAATTAAAAGGCAGACGAATAGCTAGTGTGCAAACATAACCTACTTATATCCAAGAGAGCGTAATTTAAAATACAAGTAAATCCTACTTAATGAATAGCTGTCTTACCATTTTGTATCAAGTTCAAGTCGGGTAATATCTCGGGACTTAGCCCATTATAACGATGAATTATATTTCAACTGATATGTCACTTCACTATAATTCACTGTAATTTGTCTGCTAACACGGTCTGCTATGACCGAGTTGGATCGTGAAGCGAGTGCGCATGCAACTGCGCACTTGTTTCGGTTACGATAACTTATATTTCTGTCACCATTTAGGAATTTTACGAAACTATTTATAATTGTCAGATACCGTTTCTGAAGTTTATTATTATTATTATTATACCATTAAGCCATTTCCCTTTCGGGGTAGGCGTGACTTGCTCGGTTGGAAAATAGTGGGATAGGTATATAGGTGTAAATTAGGTCGTTATATGGTATAAGGTAGATAGGTATATAGGTATATGTGTTATGGTATAGATATTTTAGATTGATCTGGAGTTTTCGTGTTATTTATTCAAATAACACGTTCACTCCGCAACACTGCTCCGACCCAGGTTGCTGATCAATCTCTCTAGCGATCACCCCAAGTGAGGAGCCTCACAAAATTGTTATGTATGGTTCCCCACTTGGGCCCATTAGTATCCAAGGTCTTTGTTTCAGGCATCATTCACTCTATTGTCACTCTGCTTATAAACTATTTGTCGCCAGACATTTCTGTCCTGGCATACTACTCTAGCTTCATTTACGTCCATGCATTTCTTCATGCAAGCTCTTCTGTTCCTATGACTTCTTATGTCTCTTCGGATCAATGTCTCATTTACAGATTCTAACCATTCTTTCGGCGGTCTACCTCTGGGCATTCTGCCATTTACTTTACCTTTATATACTTGCTCCGTCAGTCGTTCATCTTTCATTCTTTCAAGATGTCCGAACCACCTTAGCTGATTTCTTTCCCATATGTCAACTAGTGTTTCCCCTGTACCACATTCTTTGAGGATTATCTTGTTTCGGACTTTGTCCATCAGTGTTTTTCCGCATATTATGCGCAGAGGTTTCATGCCGATCGCGTTGATTTTACTCCTGTCCTTTCCTTGACAGGTCCATGCCTCGCTACCGTATAGTACAGTTGGTACGAATATGGAATTATGTATGGCCATTTTAGCTTTTTTTGATATGTTTTTATTCGTGAGGATGAACCCTGCTCTACCGATAACCTGCTTACCCTTATTTATGCGCCTTATCTAATTCCCCATCTATTTTTCCGTCGCTAGTGAATAGACTACCTAGATATACGTACTTGTCAACTTGTTCTAATCTCACATCATTTAGGACAATGTAGCATATTGTTTTCTCACTTTTTCCCTCAAAAACCATGACTTTCGTTTTATTCACGTTAATTTTGAGGTCCATGTTCTTCATGCTTGTGTTAAGTTTATTCAACATTCTTTGCAAGTCTTCGACTGATTCTGCCATAACAATCTTGTCATCTGCAAAAGCCAACCCACGTACTTTGACGGTTTCGAGATCTATACCTTTTTCGTTGAAGAGGGCAGTTCTTAGACACTTATCCATGAATATGATAAATAGCCACGAGGACATAACGCATCCTTGTTTCACGCCTTGCATAATATCGAGCCAGTCACTCAGTTTCCCATTTACCCTTACACTTGCTTTACTACCCGTATATATTGTTTTTATTGCTTGTAGGAGCCCTCCATTCACTCCATACTCTTTAAGGACTTCCCAAAGTTTACTTCTATTTACCGTGTCGGAAGCTTTTTCTAGGTCAATAAATGCACAGAAAACTTTCTTTCCTACTCTCAAGCTTTTTTCTGTGATCTGTCTTAGGCTAAATATCTGATCTGTACATGATCTTCCTGGCATAAATCCACTTTCGACTTCCCATATCTTCTCTTCTGTAATTTCCATTACCCTACGAATAAGTATTTTTGAGTATATTTTACTTACGGTACTTAGTAGGCTGATACCTCTGTAATTACTGCAGTTGCTTTTATCTCCCTTTTTATATATTGGTACAATAATCGCCTTTCTCCAATCGTCTGGGACTTCTCCTGTCTCGAAACATAAATTTATCAATTCGCACAACCTGTGAGGTATGTACTCGCCACCGTATTTAAGCATTTCAGCGCTAATATTGTCTATACCCGCAGCCTTACCGTTTTTCAAGTTCTTAATTATATCTCTGACCTCAGTGACACTGACTTTTTCAATTGGGTTTTCTAATGCATTATGTTCAATGTCGTAGTTTTGTTGCCCTATATCTTCACCTCCTAATAGTTCTTTAAAAGAGTATTTTAAAGCGTCTACTATCCCGTCTATATCATATAGCATTTCACCTTTGCTGTTTCTCATGCTAAAAAACTCTGTACTTTTACTTCCCTTCATCTCTTTAAATAATAGTTTCATAATTCCTTCAAAGCAGTTTTTTATTTTGGTTCTCTTCTTCTGTTCTGGTTTTCTCTTTACTCTCTTTGACTAGACGTTTAATTTTCCTCTTTTTGTGTCTGTAATCATTTTTGAGTCTATTTCTCTCCTCATCGCTAAGACCTGTCATGTTCAACGTTCTTTTGTACGCTTCTTTCTTTTCTTGTTGGGCTGCCGCAATTTCATCGTTCCACCACGCATCGCCAGACTTTTTTCCTACCCTCGCCATACCACACACTTCAATCGCAGTTTCAACAATGGTATCCCGCAATAAAGCCCACGCACCTTCTACATCTTTGTTCCTTTCAAGCGACTCCCAAATTGCCTTATCTATGCGTTCGTTTATCTTATTCTGAAAATCTATTCGTAGTTCCGGTTTCTGTAAATTTCCGACCTTGATTCGCGTTTGTTTCGTTTGTTTGGTTCTCTTTCTTCTCCACCCCCGCCCTAAGTTCATCCTGGAGACTAAAAGGTAATGATCAGTATTGCATTCGGCCCCCCTCATGACTCTTGTATCTGTAACTAGTTCTCTTAGTCTTTCATCTGCAATAACGAAGTCAATTATACTGCGGTTATTTCCTTTACACCAGGTGTAAGTATGGATCATTTTATGTCGAAACCAGGTATTTGTAATAAATAGATCCTTCTCTAAGCATAAGCTAACTAATTTTTCCCCGTTATAATTTTTTCTTGTTGGATCCCCAAAATTACCTAGTACCCCTCCTGTATCTGTATCCTGACGTTGGACGCCGACCCATCCGTTCATATCTCCTAACAAAATTATTCTTTCACCTTGGTCGCAAGTACTTATTGTATCATTTAAAGTGTCCCAGAAGGCGTCCTTAACTTCCCTCGAATCGCTATCAACTGGTGCGTAGCACGCTATGATAAATAATCTTCTGATTCCTACCTTCATTCTAGCCCATAGCAATCTGGGTGATACAAAATTATGCTCTATGAGATGCTGTCTTGCTTTTTCATTCATAATTAAACCGACCCCTTGACTACGATGTGATTCGCTATCTACTCCTGACCATATTTCACAACCGCCTTCCAACACCCCATTTTCTATTTTTATAAATTCGCGACCCTTTTTCTTCGTCTCGGGTACACAAAGAATGTCTAGTTTCCTTACGTGCATAGTTTCTCGTAGTTCTCTTATCTTAAGATCATTCACTCCTCTAGCATTCCAAACACCCAGTCTCCATTCATCGCCCGAAACATGACCTTTACGTTTACCGTATGCATGCCTTTGGTCAATCCGAGTTTCAGTCCTTTCCGAGGCTACATTCAATTAAAATTTAGTAAATTTAATGTAAAAGTTACTAAATTACGTGTTCAGTAACATAATTTCATCAATTTCAGTTACTTTAGTTTCTTAAATGTGTCGGAATTTGCCGAAAATTTCTAACAGTGTATGTCTGTCCTGGAAAACCTGGAAAAATCCTGGAATTTTTATTTGAAGAAACGCTAGACACCCTGTTCAAACACAATGAAGGATATATATGCCTATCACAGAAAAAACTGAAGATAAATTTTGTTGCATGTAAAATGTTCAGCTGTTAAAGATTACATGATATTTGGCGAAAGTTTATCTTACGATGAAATAAAAGCTCTCGTCTGCTACGTCCTTCGCAGTGCTTCGCAGCAATGGAAGACAGTGCTCCCAATCTTGCTCCCCAACCGCACTGCGCATGCGTCGCGCCGAATTTCTGATTGACTGCATAGCGCGCGCTTATTTAAAATGTTTTAAATATGCAAATTGATTGTTTCAAAAAAATAATAAGAAAATGCATAAAAATACATTTTTTGTTGCAAAATAAACTGTCGCAGTCACAGATGTAATAATAATTTGATTTCAATGCTATAAACACATTATTCCTTTGGACATAAATTATTATATCTATGAGTGTGAAAGTTTATTTTGCAATGAAAAATGTATTTCTATGCATTTTCTGATTATTATTTTTTTGGAACAATTAATTTGCATATTTAAAACATTTTAAATAAGCGCGCGCTATGCAGTCAATCAGAAATTCGGCGCAACGCATGCGCAGTGCGGTTGGGGAGCAAGATTGGGAGCACTGATGGAAGAACGGCAAAGTATACGTGAAAACTTGAAAAGCTGTAAATCAGGACACTAGATTTAGAACAACTTTTTACTTACATGATTGTTGTTTTAAAAATAATTATACTTTATATATGCTTCCTGCCACAGTCGGTATTGTAGGTTAGAAACAAAACCAAAAATTAGGAATCGAATTATATTTGAAGTTGGAACATTCATTCAGTGGCGGATCTAGGTATTTGCCGCCATTGGGCTGACAGAATTTGCTGCTCTTGAGGCTAACAGAAATTAACTACTCGATTTTGAATCTGCAGTAAGACATGTACCCGAAAGTTTTGGGTAGGAATTCATAAACGAATCAATCCGAAATCTGTATTAGATCCAATCCAAAAAAAAGTTCTCAATTTCGTTCGATCGAAATTGGTTAAAAATTAATGCGACTCAATACGAACTTCCAATCCGAATTAGTCCGAACCAAATTTGCAATCAGAATGAATCCGAACTCGGATTGACAAACCGATTTTCAATCTGAATGAATCCAATTCAATCCGTATTCCCAAATCGGGAATTTCAAAGAGTCATGAATTTTATCTTGTAGAATTTTTCAGTCGTCCAAAAATTTTCATCCAAAAATATATTTTCTCAATAATTGTTGTTTAAGTTTCACGCAGTAATTTCAAGAACTCTAAACATTACAATTTTTTGATAACAATATTTGATCATTGTATTTTTAATAAATAAATAATATTCATGAAAACATTTTTTCATTTGTTTAAATTCGGGAATTTCATAAGAATTTTATAATAATTTTATAATTGGGGAATTTTCTAGTTATTTGGATATTCCAGAATTCGGCAATTTTATGTCAGGAATTTTATTATTCGGGAATTCTCCAATTCGGTAATATAATTATTCGGAGATTTTTTAATTCAGGAATTTTACAGTCTCGAGAATTTTTCAGTCTTCCCGATTTCTCAAGATAAGTATATTTGCATGAATTTTTCATTTCGAGAAAGCTATTCAATTAAATAATAAAATCATTACACATTTTTAATGGATTTTATAATCTAATTGAATAGTTTCCAGAAAATAAAAAATAATATCCAAATACACTCAGAGTGAAAAACCATTTTTTTCTGAGATTTGAAAAAAATAAAGCTTTGTCCCAATGCAATTGGTATTATTGTTCATCCCTCAGCTTGCAGACATCTTTGATTTCACCCACATAACCTGAAATACCTGATAGAATCAAAGATTCTTTTCCATCAATATTATCGTAATATAAAATGTTATCTACTGTACAAAATTAGGATTTCCAATTTACATTCAATATTCTTGATAAATATTTATTTAATAACTTTTTAAAATAAAATTTTACGACTCAGGGTGGCCTCATACGTAACAAAAATTCTGAGTTCAAAAAAATATTCAAAAAATGAAATGTTAAATAATAATAATCTGAAGCATGAATTAAGGCCGATAGGAGTTGTAGTTGTTCAGAAATCATCTTTTAGCTTTGAAATTTTACTTCGTAAAAAGGCCTTTATATTGAACTGCAATACCGACGGATCTCGAAACTTTCAAAACGGAAATTCATATCTCATAACTTGTGAATTATGGTTAAGATCATAGAAAATATGGCGACTTTTTAGAATGTTGTCGAGTGCTCATTTATTGACAGTCATACAAAATATATCACCATTCGTCCGCGATAAGTGCAATTATTTTAAAAATGGAATGGTAATAAGTGCAATGTTTTTAAAAATCTCGTGTCCTCATTTCCAGACCAATTCCATCCATACTTCACACTATTCTTTGCACTGCTGTGAACTACATAGCAGAAGAGGCTTTTCTGTACTGACAAACAACGGCCAAATTATTCCGTGATGGTTTAAAAACACGAAATTATCTGAATTTCATGTAAAGTTTATTCGACCAGGTTAATTTTTGTTGCAGTGAAACTTTCGTCGGAAATCGATGTGAAGTTTATCTTCCGTTTTTTCTGTGGTGGTAACGCACAGATTCACTACCGCGGAAATATTTTTTAATTTAAACTCTAAAGATTGTGAAGTTTCAGCATAACAAGGACACTGATGCATGAAATCATCTCCGAACGAGGCGCTACATATAATTACAATCGAACTTCACGTATAGGTAAGTTCGTTCAATCGTAAAACGTATTGTATGAAAAATCAGAATAGTTCAGGAAAATTTTAAGTTTTGTTCATTACTAGAAAATTCGTGAAACGATATCACATGAATCCATCATATAAATGTGTGCAATAATAGAAGCTTTCGAAGAGATGAAGTCGTACCAATAATGATACATATGTTTCACTGGAACCTGTGCTTAAACTGTGAACGTATGTTGACATAATTTTACGGATACCACTATTTCCCGTGCAGAAATTGCCCAACTTATTCGCAAATTCCGATCTGGGCCCGATCGGATTTTCCACATGTGTCTGCAAGGCGGCAGATGGCGTGGCTCGCGCCGGAACCACGTCGCGTCGGGTTAGGTTAGACAAGATTATTTCAAGTTTTGTGGTGTCGTGAAATTGTTTCGTCTATATCGAACTTGAAATGCCAAAAGTGGGCAAAAGCAAAAAGTACATTATTGCGAGTTCGGAAGCACAGAATTGTTGGTGAAATTTCTTACATTCGCCATGAAAGTAGGCATCATTTTAAATAAAAGTAATGGTGGAAAGTTCTTTGTTAGTTGTATCGTTGCATTTTGGATCCTCTTCAAGAGAAAGATTTTCAGCTTACAAAGATACAGGTAAGTTTCTGCAAACAAATTGATTATGAAATAAAGCGTTAAAATGACAGTAATGTTTCAAAGAAAGTTCACAATTCAGTTCTAGCTTCGAGAAAGTATTCGAGAAAGTGTCGTCATTTTGAGCGCATTAACTATTTATGTGAATAAAGCCAATGTTTTCAAGCCTTTTAGAATTTTATGTTTTCATACTTATATTGTGAAAAGACAGATTACTTTATATAAAATATATGTATATTCGGATTAGTAAAGTTACAGATTAAATGCTTTTAGTATTTTCTCGAACCTAACCTCACTTTTTAAACCTCATTCCGCGTGCCCCATGTGCGTTAGTCAAACAAACATAATTTCAAAAGAATATCAAGAAGATTCAAAAATATTGTGTGCGTGTAATAGCTGTAAATTTGAACATATTTTTCAAAACATAATAATTTTCTTCGGAAATTCACTCTTAATGATAAATTTGAAAATAGTATTTCATTTTATATGTGTTCTTCTATATTTTTAAGGGAATAATGTGATGTTTTAAATAAATCATATTTTTAATATGTGATATCACGGAAGTTAAATTTAATAAACTATGTTCATTTTTAGTGTGAACACCCGAAAATGAACGACAATGAAACTCTGTCAAAAATCATGGAAAAGGGAGGCATCAAAAGTTAACTAACGAAAAATGAACCAAACATGAAATTAACGGCCGCAACTAAATCTCCGGATAAGGCTGAGAAAAAGTTTAAGGATACAGTTTTTTTATTATTTGCTATAATTACTATCTGGAATATAATGTATCTAACTATGATTGTTTTTTTTATTTAGACGACTTGCTGATTAGGATATTTCGGTGTTTGAGGGCTGGAATTAGAGAAGTGCAGGCTAATTAAACCTCTCTAATAAAGCTGTAAAAGTGTAGCTACAAAACAAGTTTTTAGAGAAGACCACATGTGCACATGCATTATTGGTAAGTAAATCATTAGTGTTTGTGTAATTTTTATTCAAAAGATAATTTTTTTTTTGAATAATTGAAAAAAAACAGATTTACTTGCAGAGAAATATTAGCGTTCAGAGGAGGAAGTTCCCTGGTGAAATTATCGGATAGGAATTCCTTCCGAACCAATCCGAATCATTCCGGAATCTGTATCCGAACTAATCCGTAAAAAGTTCTATATTTTGTTTGACCTAAATCGTTTAGAATATAATCTGATGCAATTCGGTTCAATCCGAACTCCAAAACAAACCAATCCGAACTAAAGTTTCAATCTAAATGAATCTGAGTCAATCCAAGTTCGGATTCATTCGGATTGAAAATTTGGTCCGGATTTATTCGGATTGGAAGTTCGCACTGAACCGGGTTGGGTCGGATTGATTTTTGCCAGATTTAGATCGAACGAAATGTAGAAATTTGTTCGTATTGGTTCGAATTACCTCGGATTTGTTCGGATACAGATTCCGGAATGATTCAAATGAATTCGGAAGGAATTACTATGCGATTCATTCGTCAGGGTTATTACCGACATCAGTACTGTTTTGAGTAATATTAAGGACTGGGACCGTGGCAGAAAACTCGGACCAAGCGCAGCACCAACATCAGACTGAGAAAAATAGCATATCCAGTTCTCGTTTACATTCATAAAAATCTAAGAATTTAGTCAACATAACAATACCTTGGATTTATGGAATAAAATTTGAATTGTTCAAATAACTATTTATTGTTATTTAAAAAAAAAACCTTTCAAATTATATTATTTGTAGAAACGAAAAATTAAAGGGGCCGTATGTGGGCCAGATCGGGCCCCCATTTTTGAGGACCAGATCTGGGCCCGATCGGGTAGGGCGTTTCATTTCCGGTCTGGCGCTAGACAGATTACCCCATCGGGCCCACATTTTGCCCGATCGGGGCCCGACCGGCGCCCCACCAAAATTTCTGCACGGGTTGTTCTATAGCATACAGGCAATTATAATTAGAATTGTATGTGACGTGGATATTTTTAGGGGCGGGTGGGCAGGAGGTGAAAAAGGGGAAGTCAGCGAATCAAAATTGGCCACCTTACATGCGAAAAGCGCACTAGTATATGTGGATACATCTTCATTTCGCACTCAATCAGTATCATCAACTATCATCTGCTGTCACCTACCATAAGAAAAAATGAGGATCATCGCCGGTATTATATTTCTTGCTTTTGCCGTTTTCCTTCACTCTATTGGTAAATATATAATAATATAACATCATATCTATCATTTTAAATAGACTACACTGTTATAAAAATCTCTACTAAATTTAGCATCCATGTCATGGAAGCAAAAATGCACAACATGAAATTAAATTTAGTATACCAGCGTACAGTAAATTGAGTATATTTATACTGAATTTAGTACACGCGTATACTAACTTTCATATACGTGTATACTAAATTCAGTATGAATATACTAAATTTACTCTACGCTTGTATACTAAATTCAATTTCAGGTTATGCATTCTTGCTTCCATTACATGTATACTAAATTTAGTAGAGATTTTTCTAACAGTGTAGAAAACAAACACGGTCAATTTTTTTTTCTCACGAAATTTTTTAATTAAACCGATCAATATAAAAACTCGCCTATTTCTATTTCTTCTTACAAAATTAATAAATTCATATATGACAACTGTAGAGAAATTATTGTTAACAATATGTGAAACAAGTACATCCATTAGTACACAAATACATTCTTCATTTTGAATGAATTGATACATGGAATTGACATTTGTTGCATTCTTGTTGTTTGAATGCACTAAAAGCTTAAAAACGAAGAATTGAATTTTACTACTTTTAATACATTTTTAACATTACAAATTCATCAATATTTTCTGTCATTTTGCAGATATATCATCAGGCATGCCGCCCAAAACAAGCCACTCTCTGGAAAATATTGGGATGATTAGTGAAGATGGGAATTTTATAGGTAACTCTACTAATAATAAGAATGAAAAAATGCATTCTTAGTTAATAAATAGTTTGGAATGACACTTTTTTGAATAATAAGTTCTTAAACCTTCATTTTCTTTTCACAAAAATATCATCAGTATTGCCGCCCAAAAAAAAGGAGAAATCTGGAAATTGTTGGGACGAGTGGTGAACATGCAAATCATCAAGGTAACCATTCTACGAAAAAATGTATTATAGAAGTATTAATTAGGAAACAGTAGATTTTTCAAGACTTTGAAATAAATGCTTTGATTGTCTCTTGAGATTTTAAAAAGATTTAAAAACATTTCAAATGATTTCCTAAAATTTCGAAAAAGAATTTCAAAGATTTTCAAGCAAAGTTTTTCAATTTCGCAAGGCTACGGAATTTCAAAAAAAATCTAATAATTTTGAAAGATATTTAGAAGTTTTAAAAAAGTTCAAAAATAATTTGAAATTTTTAAAAATATATAGTCAGACTTATTCTTCATTAAAAAAAAATTAATTTGAAGGGAATATTCAAAAAGATTTTAAAACTTTAAAAAAGATCTTCTAACTTTTGAAAACATACAAAAATGATTCGGATCTTTATCGCAAAAATCTTAGAAGCTTTTTAAGAATTAGAAAAATTCTAAATAGAAAACAAATTTTTTTGTCAAGATTTCTGATAAAATGTTGAGTAATTTTTGATTTTACGAAATTTTTGTGAAGTATATAATTAAAGAGATTTAAAAATATTCCAAAAGATTTTCAAAATTACAAAAAAGGAATCTGGAAGATTTCAAGAATTTTTTAAGAATAATGCAAATCATTTTAAGAGATATTTAAGAATTTTAGAAGTTTTGAAGAGATTGAAAAAAATTGAAAACTTTAAAAAATTTAGAAACTATGGTTAAATATTTGCAAGCTTCAGAAAGTTCTAAATATCTTTCAAACTCATTTTTTTTTAATTGTTGAAAAAGACAAATAAAATTCCAAGAAATTTCATGGACACTATTTCAACCCACCTGAAATGTTCAAAAATCTTTCTGAATTTTTAAAAAAAACTTTTAAAAATTATGTTTGTATAAGTCTAAAGCAAACCAACAAAAAAACTTGAAGAATAAAAAGTACTTATAAATTTTCATTTCGTATCAGGAATTATTTTTTTCTTGAAATTATAATTTGCCTAAACATTTTTTTTTCATCATTCAAAAAACATTTTTGCCTGAGGATTCAACTATTTTGTTGAAAGGTTGTCTTTTTGGACGAATTCAAAATTTTTTGGATGCAAATTCAATTACTTTGTTAAAAGTTAAACTATTTTTTAAGAATTTCACTTCTTTCATTGAAAATTCATAATTTTAGATCAAACTTCATCTCTTTGGTTGAAAACATAAACATTTTGTTGAAAATTTGTCTTACAGCAGAAAATTAATATTCTTGGTTGAAAATTAATCTTTTAAGTTGAGGATTCAACTATATTGTTAATTTTTTAATTTAACTGTTTTTGGTATAAAATTGAAATCTTTTTAAATAAAATATAAACTATTGCATTTCCGATTGATAATTAATCTTTTTGGTTAAAAATACAACTATTTTGTCATAAATTGAACTACTTTATTATAAAATCATGATTCAAATTGAAGATTCATCATTTTAGTTAAAAAGTTGTCTTTACTGTAGAAAATCAATCTTCTGGATAGAAAATTGAATTATATTATTATGGATTATTATTATATTATGGAAAAATATGTATTTTTTTTCTTTGGTTGAAAATACAACTGGCTGGAAATTAATGTTTTTTGGTTGAGGATTCGATTATTTTGTTGACAATTCATCTTTTTTTGGAAAAAATAATCAATTATTTATTCAAAATAAAAATGGGTTTCAATTGAAATATCAAATGTTAAATTTTTCGCTGAAAACTCAACTTTTTTCGAAAATTCATAGCTCTTGACCTTTTTTCCTCATAAGACACGTTATGGGAATGTGTTCGTTAGAGCCGAAGGAGCTTTAACAAAAGAGAATTCACAATCACTAAATTTCAGTTGTCGATGGTTTTACCTTAAATTTCAAAAGCCCTATGCAAAAATGTGGGGGACGTAAAATGACCGAGCGCGTTTATAAATCATTGTTTATTCATGATCGTAAGAAATACATTGAAAATAAAAAAAAAATATCTGGAAAAAGGACACAAGGCACAATGAAATGTTTAGTAACAAAATTGTTTGTCTCCATTGAATCTAAAAATTTGCTTTCGACCTCTTTTCCTTACAAGACACGTAATAGAAAGGTGTTTGTTAAAGCCGAAGGAGCTTTAACAAAAGAGAATTCACAATCACTAAATTTGACTTATCGATGGTTTGAGCTTAATTAATGCAAGTTACAAAAGTGGACAAAAAGCTGAAAATTCCAGAAAGAACAGCAACTATGTAACATTATTTAAATAGATTATTATTAAAAAAATAATGATTTGCTTGAATAATTCTGTTGGTTAATTTGGATTAATTATTACCTGAACCTAATTGAAAGGTGGACAAAAAAATTTAAATTTCAGAAAAACCGCAACTATCTTGCATAACTATAGAAGAAGATAATTATAAACAATAATAATTTGTGTCAACAATTACGTTTGTTAAATTTTTAATAATAAGTACCTCATTTGAAGTAAAGATTTCATAAATGGTGGAAAATTTGCGAAAAAACTGAATCTATGTACAATTATCCAAAGAGAATATTACTAATAATAATAATCAATTGTTTAAACAATTAATTTTTTAAAATAAAATTCATTACACAGCCAAAAAAAAAAACTTTTTTTCGGGCCTGGAGGTCAGACCAGGTTTACTATATGTTTTTGGGTCGCTGAATCCGAATCCGAGGTCCAAAAAGCCGCAGCACGTCAGGGTTCTGACCTAACTCCAAAAAACCTCATAAAAAATCTTTTTTTTTCATGATCTGGAGGTCAGGCTATGTTTAATATATGTTTTTGGGGTCGCTGAATCTGAATCCGAGGTTCAAAAACCCTAGCACGTCAGGGTTCTGACATAACCTCAAAAAACCTCATACATTTTTTTCGAGTTCGGGGGTCAGACTACGTTTATTATATGTTTTCGGGGTCGCTGAATTTGAATCCGGAGGAGGTGCCCTGGATTCAGACACGGAAACGGATTCGGATTCAGCGACCCCAAAAACATATAATAAACTTGGTTTGACTTCGAGACACGAAAGAAGATTTTTTATGAGATTTTTTAAGTTTATATCAGAACCCTGACGTGCTGGGGTTCTTTGAACCTCGGATTCAGAATCAGCGACCCCAAAAAACATATGGAAAACATGGTCTAACCTCCAGACCCGAAAAAAGATTTTTTTGTGTGGCTGTGTTATTACCACACTCTAAATGAGAAGAGGACAAAAAATCGTTAAACTTCATGGGGTTTGCGGAACCCCTAAATATATTTTTTTTAAACGAGAGGACACATTTTTTTTGGGTGTAAATTCGATTTTTTTTTTAAATTCCAAATTCCGATTTCAACATTTTTTTTTAGACAAAACTTATTTTCTGTGCTGGAAAAAGGGCTTCCTTATAGTCGCTGTTGGAATGGGAGAACAAAAAAAAAGAATCGATAAGATCCATTATGTGCTTATCTATTAAAGTGTTATACAAAATACCTCTAGAAGCATCTTGAGTACTTGTTATGACAGAATAATTTTTTTCTCATGGAATAAAAAAACGTTAATATACTTGAAGAACATCGTCTCTGAAATAAAATAAAAGGCTCAATTGCTTTTTACGAAACAAATAAGAAATAGGATATTAATTTGTGCCAACGGAAATTCAAGGTTATGTAAGAAATGACCTTAAAGCTTTTATCAATATTGTATTTCCACTCGATATTTTGTGCGAGTATGTGTTATATCATATTCAATCTTTTACAATTTTACCACAAGTAGTGTCAAAATGAACAGTGGAATCTATGAAAAATAGAAGAAAATTTTGACTTTGTATAGGTAGCGAGGGTGTAATTTTTATGACCCAGTTCATGCACAAAATTATGACAAACTTATTCTTGACAACTGATAAGTATCCGTTTGACATTCTTATAAAATAATTTATAAAGAAAAACATGATCATCCTATTTGGCAACCGCGTTTTTTTTTATAACTACCAAGAATGCCATTTTAAAATAAAACATGTTGACAATCTTATTTTTGTTCCTAAAATGAAAATGTGATTAAAAACGGAAAAATTAAGAAAAATTCATTCTGAAATATCTAATAAAAAAATAGCATAGGGGTACTTATTGGTACATAACAAAAATAATGCACATATTTTATATATGGCATCTGCCTCAGAATAACTTTCTGTACAGGTAGCGAGGGTGTACTTTTTCATAACCCAGATTATGTACAACATTGTTGAAGCAAAATATGTGCATTCTATTTGGCAACCTGATTTTTTCACAACTACCAAGGATGCCATTTTAAAACAAATCATTTTGACAAAATTATTTTTGTTCCTAAAATGAAAGAATGATTGGAGAACTGAAAAATTAGAAAAATTCATTATGAAATTCCCAATGGAAATAATACTAAAAATGTACTCATTGGTATATAAACAGAATTATGCACATATTTTATATATCGCATCATCCTCAGAATACTCTCTTGTATAGGTAGCGAGGGTGTAATTCAACCCAGTTCATGTACAAAATTATGACAAACTTATTTTTGACAAGTATCCGTTTGACGTTTATATGAAATAATTCTTGAAGAAAAATATGTACATTTGATTTGGCGAATACAAAAAATTCTGCATGTATTTTACATGCGGCATCTTCCTTAGAATATTTTTTTTTGTATAGGTAGCGAGGGTTTAACTCGTTATAACCCAGGATATGAACATCATCATAACAAACTTATTTTTGACAAGTATCTGTTTGACATAAAATAATTTATGAAGAAGAATATGCACATCCTATTTAGCATCCTATGTTTATCATAACTACCACGGATGTTATTTCAAAATAAAACACGTTGACAAATTTATTTTTGTGTCCAAAATGAAAGAATGATTGAAAAAACTATAAAATTAAAATAATTCATCATAAAATTTCTAATGGAAAGAATATTATAAAGGTACTCAGTGTTACATAATGAAAACTATGCACATATTTTATGTATGGCATCATGCTAAGAATACTTTCTTTTATAGTTAGCGAGGGTGTAATTTAACCCAGTTTATGTACAACATTACGACAAACTTTTTTTGACAAGTATCCGTTTCACATTCTCATGAACTAACTTATAAAGCAAAATATGTACATTCTGTTTGGCAACCTTATTTTTTTATTAGAACCATTATTATTATTATTATTCATTAGTATCATTTTGAAACAAAACATTTTAGCAACATCTTTTTTGTTTTTAAAATGGAAGAATGATTGAAAAAAAGAAAAATTAAAAAAAAATTATTATGAAATTCCTAATGGAAATAATATTATGAAGGCATCATCCTCAGAATACTTGTTTGTATAGGTAGCGAGGGTGTGATTTTTTATAACCCAGTATATATCACAAAGGTACTCATTGGTACATAACACAATTCATGCACATATTTTATATATAGCATCATTCTCAGAATACCTTTTCGTATAGGTAGCGAGGGTGTAATTTTTCAAGGAAAACGACCTTGAACGACCTTGAGTGTTATTGTAAAAATCTGAAAAAATCTGAGTTCAATATTGAATTTTAAAGAACACTATTCACCATAGGATATGGTTATAATGTATAGAACAAATTTGGAATAAAAACAAATTTTAATTTTCGAATTTGCTACAGTAATGTTTTTGTATTTTGTGCAATGTATCACGAGAATTCAGACCCCAGATAATAGTGTCGCGATAGTACCGATTTCGGTTGAATGCGAATAATTATATAATTTGTGGAATCAGTTAAAAATAATTGAGTGAGCTTTTTTTTGTCCTTGAAACTGAGTCTCATGAAATGTAAATATCTTGAAAACGCAAACCAGACGCCTATAATCTATAAGATAACGTCTGCAGAATTTATGTATCATATAATCTGATGAAGCACTGGAATATTTATTAGTTACATTGTGAATGAAATTCTTCCTTGATACATCAATTATATGTTCTCTACTTAGACAATATGAGGATTCTTTCTAGTCTTGTGTTATCCTTGGCGGTTATCCTCAATTCTATTGGTGAATATAACAATACATATATTTAATTTCATATTAATTTTTCAGGCTAACGCTAATAAGAATTTATTCCGGGGAATTCAGGATGTTCTTATTCACAAAGAAATTCAATTCAAAACGTGTCTCTATCCATATGCAATCTGTACCATATGGGATCCGTACCCTTGGTGGACATCCTACAGTTTTATAACGAAGTATACACACTGGGTTAGGTTCACCCGGCAAACTTTAACAGCTCACATCTTCCATCCTAATTGAACAATTCTGCCTCTTTTTTTTAGTTTTTATAGAGAAAATCGTCGAGAATTGAAGAGTATGGGTTTGAAAGTGGTAAATATGAAAAAACATATAAACATTTTCAAATAAAACGAGGAATCTGAAAAATTTGTGTGAAAAAATCACATTACAAATATACAAATAAAATAACATTTACTTAAATTATATGTTTCTGTTTTTCTGGATTTTGTAACACCATATACACACTGGGTGAGCGTAACCCAGTGTGTATACCAAGGGTTAAGCCTGAAACCTTGATGGAATTATGTTACAAAATGTACTAATACTTCAATAATATTAATACATAACGGTAGGCTAAGAAATTAGTTTTTGCTCAAATCATTTTGTCAATTTTTCGTTGGTTCCAGGATTTTTGTCCCAATATATCTTGATTTGATCACTTTTTCATTCAGAATTCAACTGTTTTTTTTTTCAATTTTTTTGTAAGTTAATCTTTGTAATTGAAAATCTAACCATTCCATGTTTTATTCGACATTTATATTGAAAATTCAGCTATTTGATTCAAAATTTGTGCATTTTTTTTTAAACTTTGTCTTCTATAGTAGAATTTTTTTTTATGGAAAATTGATTTATTTTGTTGAGAAATGATGTTTTTCGGTAGAAAATTAATCTTCTTGGTTGGCAATTAATTTTTGTATCTGAAAATTAGATTTTTCACTGAAAATTATTTTTCTTCGACTGAAAATTTAACTATTCTCTTTTTTGTCAAACATTCATTTTTTTGGTAGAAAATGTAACTATTTTGTTGACATTTTTTTTTTGTACAAAATCCTTTCTTTCAATTGAAAATTCAACTATTGGGTTGAAAATTCATTTTTTTGGAGATTCATTATTTTAGTTGAAAAATAGTTTATTTACTTAAATATTTGTCTATTTCGTTCAAAATTCGTTTTTTTTTGTGAAACTGATTTTTTTCGATCAAAATGAATTTTTTAAATTTCTTCACTTAAAAATTCAGCTATTAAAATGAAAAATTTCATAGTTTTTAACAAAATAAATGGATATTTAATCAAAATGGTGATTTAGTCATTAAGAAGATTAATATTCTGGACTAATTAACCTTTTTGGTAGGAAATTCCTTTGAAATTTCAAAACTTGGTTGAAAATTCATGTATTTTTCAAAAATTATTATTCTTGGTTGAAAATTCATTTTTGTGATTGAAAATTTTTTTTTTTTTAATTAAAAATTAATTTTTCAACTGAAAATTCAAATATTATATTTTTCGTCGAAAAATTGTATTTTTTGATGGACAATTAATTTTCTCGGTTAAAAATTCATCTGTTTGGTAGAAAATTCATTTATTTTGTTGGAAATTTATCTTTTATTTGGTAAAAAATTCATATTTAAAAATAAATTCACAGACGTAATGGAGAATCAAGTATCCATTGATTAAGATTTATTAATGTAAAATGTTATCCTTACATTTTTGGCAAGAATAATTAATTTTTACACGAGAAAAAGAAAAAGTTGTTGAATTAAACCAAGAAATACAAATCAACATCAACCAAATAAGTAAACTCTCAACTGAAAAAGATAATTTTTCTGGAAAAAATAGCTACTTTTTCAATTTAAAAAATTCATTCTCAACAACAAAAAATAAAAAATTTTCTATCAACTTTGTTAAATTTTTAACTGAAGGAATGAACTTATAACTGAAATTCTGCATCTTCAATCAAAAAAATTCATTTTTAACCAAATAGTTAAATTTTTAACAAAAATAGAATGGTTTAATTTTCATTTAGAGAAATAAGTTTGTTAGCAATTAAAATAAATTTTCAATAAGAAATATTTAAATTTTCAATCAAACAGATCGAATGTCTGTAAAAAAAAGAACCGATGAAAAATTGAATAGTTAAATTTCTAGTTGAAAAAATTAATTTTCAATGGAAAAGAAACTAATTTCCAATCAAAAGAATGAAATCTATTTTAAATATTCTCTTGAAATTATTGTTTTTTTTTTAAATGAAAAATCATTTAAAACTTTTCCAGGAATCTTAGGAAAGTTTTTGTATTACCTTGAAACCTCTCAAAATCCTCAAACAGCTTAAAAACTGCATTTCGTGTGCGGTTCAACTGTTTTGTCGGCTCCTGTATTTTCGATTTTCTCGGTGTCTAAATCGTCATTCATAATTTGCCTTCTAAAGTCTTGTGAGTGTGACTTGTGTTTAACGCTGACGTATCATTTTCGTATTCATTGGGTCCGCTTTCCGAATTCCCGACAGCGTCGCCTATATACGACTACACTTTTGTACTAGGCACGGGACTACATCGGGTTGCCTGCGTGAAGGGATCTTTATCCCTGTTATCTATTTATAAAAGTAAACGCAAGTTTTCGTTAAAATGGTGAATACCGACCTTTAGGACACCAGCTTAAAGCCCAACTGCAATACATGTGGGGGCACGATTCAAAGAATTGTCATCTATTGCGAATCCTGCAACGAAGCCTACAACCCGAAATGCACCGAGTTCTATGAGATACCTCACAAGGAAAAAGTCCTTAAGGTCTGCAGACATTGCCACTCCAGCTTCAGCTTTGCTGATGAGGCTTCCAATGTCTCTTCTATCTTCACGGGCGATTTTATTCTTGGCGAAGGGGCCCCAGCCTCTCATTCTCTAGGAACGTCGAACCGCAAGGCTCTTTCGGAGAATACCGCACTTAGCAGTCACAACTCCCTATTGAGTTCAACGAAGGAGGATACGACACCCACGCAGCCCGCCCCCAAAAAACCAACAGAACAAATCCTGCAACAACAACCTGCTTCTACAATCCTCAGTAGCCAACATCTTGCTGATCCTGATAATGTTTTCGCGATGATCCTAGCCAAACTGAATCTTATCCGCGACCGCCTCGATAAAGTGGAACAAATTTGAGCTAAAACAAGTCAAACCATGAAACTACAATGTGCTGATTCGGCTTCTGTTTCGGCTCAACTTCAATCTATCACCATCCAAAACGATAACCTTCTGAGCAAAATTGCGTCGGTGTGTGCCTGAATTTCCAAAGTTGAAGCTTCACAAGAGCAGCTAGCTAAAGATCATTCCGCTCTTAGGGGGGGTTTGACAGAGGATATCCCTGTAGACATCTGCGCAATAATAATACATCTGAAAAAAATTAAAATTGGCTTCGTAGCTGTCTACAGGAGTCCTAAGTCGAATTCTGTTTGGGGCGACGATTTGGAGGACGTGCTGATTCATGCGAGTGGTGCAGCGGACTATATATTATGTGCAGGAGATTTCAATATCGATGTCTCTCGCACGGGCCAGCCAGGTTGGGGGAAACTTAATGATCTCACTCGCTCGTTTGCCCTGAATCAGATTATCGACGAACCTACGCGTACTACGGATAATTCCTCTTCAACAATCGATCTAATCATTATAAGTGAAAAATTACAGTCATTGGATTCTGGAGTCATTAAATTGTCGAATCCGTTTGATCACGATATGGTGTTCTGCATGTTAGATGTGGGGTCAGTCTATAGGTCGGGAATATTCCGCTTAAGGAGGGATTTCAAAAGAGTAGATATAGATATGTTCGATAGTGCGGCAAGAGCGGCGAATTGGGACAATGTACAAGCGGCTGAAACGGTGGACGACAAGGTGAACTGCTTTCCTCAAACTGTCCTATCTTTGATAGACTCCTTTTGTCCACTTCAAAAATTCAGAATTGCCAGGCCCAAACCTCCGTGGTTCTCAGATGCGGTCAAAATGATGTCGCGAGCCAGGGATAGAGCACGATCCAAATGGCGAAGGGACAGAACAGACCTCAACCACGCCAAATACACTTACCTCCGCAATCTCACAACGGCGGCCATGCATCGCGAAAAGGTCGGATTTCTGTCTAGCTTCCCGGAAAGGCCCTCATCCAAGCGAATTTGGGAAAGGGTTAATCAAGCGGGAGTCTGGTCTGGGCAGGGAATATGCTCGTGGGGTGACCTTCCCCTTGATCCAACGGAGATCAACAACTTCCTCCTTGATAGCCTCCCTTCAGCAACGGCATCTGTCAAAATAATCCAAGATCTCCTAGAGGCAGCCGAAGTAAGTAAACGCCAGCCTTTCCGATTCCACGAGGTTGACCTCGGTCAGTTGTTTACAGCGATGAAATCAATTAAATCTACGGCTACCGGCTCCGATGGTATGAATAGTTCCGCGATTCTCCTCTGTGTCTCCTTTTGCTTGCCTGCTTTACTCGAAATTGTGAACTCCTCTCTGAGGACAGGGATATTTCCTACAGCATGGAAGGTGGGCATTGTCCGCCCTCTTCCAAAATGTGACCGACCAACATCCTACAAGGATTTACGCCCGATTACTATTCTTCCTTATCTGTCAAAGATCCTGGCAAAAATTTGCCTTCAGCAGCTGTCTCCATACATAAGCAATAATGGGATCTCCTCAAATCACCAGTCTGGTTTCAGGAAAGTTTTCTCGGCGGCTACAACCCTGCTCCATGTATCAGACGAGATAGGCCGGTCACTGGACTTTTCGGAAATCAATCACTATTTTAGCCCTACTCGATCTAACTCGGGCGTTCGAAACCCTCGACCACCAACTTCTTCTAGCCAAGCTAAAATCTGAGGGAATTTCTGGGAAAGAAATGTCTTGGTCTTTTAGTTAATTTTAAAAATATATTTAATTGATTTTAATATAATTTTGTTACTTTTGCAGGATTTTCAAAAAATTGTAGGAAAAATTCAAATTGCTTAAAATTATGTAATTTAAAATTTTTTTGATTAATTCTTCAATTCACAGCACTGGATATGATAGCGTGGATTTTTGTTGTTTTTAATCATTATTTCAAAGCTCTTGAAAAAATTTCGAAAATAATATAAAATTTGATAAAATTTCAAAAAAAATGTGTAATGATTTTGAAAGTTCCAAGATAATAATAAATTTTCTCAAGATTCCTGAAATTTTTTCGCAGAATTTTTCAACTGTTTTAATCAATTTTCAATTCAGTTTAAAAGATATTTAGGAATCTTGAGAGTTTTTAAGAGATTGAAAGCATTGTAGAACTTCAAAAGATTTCCAAAAACTTATAAAATATGTTTTAAATATTTTGTTGAAACTAACATTTCGTTGTTCTTTTGTTAAAATTCATTTTTTCTTGTTGAAAATTTAAATTTTTGGTTGAAATTTATTTTCTGAGAAAAAATTTGATAAAATGTCTATCTCTTTTTTTCATTCAAGTATCTCGTTGAAAATTCATCTATTTTGTACCAGTAATGCTTGTGAATGTAAACGTAAAAATCTAGTTTAAGTTTCAAAATGCCATTCATCTAGTTCATGCTGCAACAAATAATTACACTAGAAATGTTTTAAATTCAAATATTATGTATAACGCTTCCTTATTATTATTAGCCTTATTCTGCGTTTTGTCAGAAGCAAAATAAATGTGAAACTTTTTCAAGAGTAGTGCGAAGTTTTTTTTTTATATTTCTGTTGAAAAAGATACCAAAAACCTGCAATAAGTATGTTCTTAACCTTCAGCGTCAGCAAAGATGGCATCAATTAAATCTTGTTATAATTAGCCCTGCGATTTATATTTACAGTCTTATTTTTCAATAAAGGTTTCGATGTGCAAAAAAAGTTTAAATTTCTTTCTTAGAGTTTTATTTCAAAAATACAGTTTGAATCTCAGTATAAGCAAAATAGAGTTAGAAACACAAAATTCTACGTTGAATGACCGGGCAATACTTCGGCGGCGTGGCGTCGCTTATACGTGAGTGGCTGGCGAATCCAGTAGCTCAGAGGTGGAGGGGATACATAGGTTGGAGAGAGAGAGGGCGGATACCACTCTCGGACTCCTCGCTTACTCCTGTGTATCCCCTCCACCTCCGCGGCGCAAGGTAGGCCGCGCCAATCACGTATAAGCGACCCCACCCCGTCGAAGCTCGGTCGGCGGAGCTGCGCTCTATAAGCAGACAGTTCACGCACGTTTAACGTTCCCATGTGCTACGTTACGTCATTGAAATTTGATTCTCACTTCAGTCTTGTTTTGATCCAAAAATGTTGTACTAAAGCGTCGTTTAGTGGCATCAAAATAAAGTGGCATTAGAATAGAGCCAACTGAGACTATATTTTTGGAGGACTGTTTCAATACCGATAACTAGTCTTGAAATGATACTTTTTTCTACAGTGTACGGTCAAATATGCCAAGAGAGAATACACAAATTTAATCCTCTCTTTCTTGTTGCAGAGTTGAGTTCACACTTTGAATGTTTACCTAATGGAGCACCTATATCTTATCTTCCTTGTCCTGGAACTTCTTATTCTCCTGAGAGACATGATTCCCCTGGAAAGTCTCTTCCTCCCGCCAAACCTCATTTTGCGGGTTCTCTGGTCAGGTCTTCTCCTACTGCTGAGCCTATTCTTCGTGCCAGGTCCAGGTCTCCTCCTGCCATTCGTCTTACTCCACGCGTACTTGGATATGAACTTGACCGACTTAGATTTATTCGGCTTGTTCCCAACAAAAATCCGGCCCAGCAATTCGAAATTCGAAGATACACTTTTCCTCGTGATGAATCAATTCAAGTGAGGGGAGAAAGGCGTGTCCTTATGCCCATGCCAACCGAAGAAAAAATTGTATTATCAACGTCCAATGGTGACATTCTTGCGATGGTGGAGGATAATGTGAAACTTCGTGGAATGTATACATTAAGAAACTACCATGGATATAAGTCTCCAAGACGAGTGAAGTTAAACATGGGGAGCGGCGCAATTTTAGATATGACTCGAAAAGAAATCGAAGAAACTCCCTTGGGCAAGCATAGCCCAATCATGAAGAATTTCAAAATTATAAATGTAGAGTACATCTCACAACATTAATTCAATTTTAAAAACTACAAAGAAGCTATGGAACCACATTTTTTAAATTAATTAACAGCTGGTAGCAAGTAAACGTAATTATTATTTTTGCATCAACAATTCTCATTTATTTTTTTCATATTATTAAAGCGCCAAGAAACCATCGAATAATGTAGAGAATGCGGTTATCTCCGAATTGGCAGCATTCTGGTGAATTTTGCTGTGAAGTATACGGTTCTTCGTTTTCTAACACAATAATTATTTTTTATCGCATCAAAAACGGTAAACACTGGTTCTAAAGCAACAATTTTGAACATATCATCAAAACCCCTGACTTCAATAGAGATTAAGAATTTTTTTTAAACAAGCTGATAAATTTACTAAAATCTATTCTTGAAGCCATGAATCATAATAAAAAACGAGTAGCAATATCCCGAGATTGCCCTATGTCTTATTTTTTGCTTCCACTGTGATTAATTTACTAACATGAATTATTAATGATTGATAAACTACTTCTTACTAATCTCGTTTTCGCTTTCCTCTTCCCTAACAAAATCTAACATACCCTACAAGTACTATGACTACTATCCATAAATGGACAGTCTTCCTGATTAGACATTCTCAATAGATCTCTTCTCAGATGGTACTCGTCAAGAATTGTGAGAGCCTTTTGGAAAACATGTTCTGGTAGTTTTCGTTCTCTCCCGAAAATGATAACATTTAGTGCACTGCAAAAAAAATTACTACTTATAACATACAGTGCCCTGAAATACCGTTACGAAGAAAAATGGATAATAATTACAGAAAAAACTAAAGTTAAATTTTGTTGCATGTAAAATTTTGCGTTGCTAAAGCTTACATGCTATTTGGCGAAAGTTTATCCTACGATGGAATAAAAGCTGTCCTCTGCTATGTCCTTAGCAGCAATGGGAAAACGGCAAAGTATGAGTGAATTCAAACAATAAATCAGGACACCAGATTCAAAACAAATTTTCGCTAACTTAATTATCATTTCAAAAATAATAAGACTTTTCTCGGACAAATCGAAAATTATTTTTAGTGAAATAATATAAAGAACTTGGCACAACAACGAACGTTTGTTTTCGAACAAAAAAAAATAGAAACCAAATCAATTTTAAGTTTGAAGCATTACCAAGATTTCTAATATAAAAAATAAATTGCATGTTTAATTCATTTCAGTATGAAATTCAGTTTATATATTAATAATTGAAAATAAATCCCAATATAAAAGTATATTTCAAATTTTTATTTAAAAAGTGGTTCCATGAGTAAAATTTCAGGGCGGAAATTTCTACCTCACGATTTGTAGACTATGGTTAAGATCATAGTGAATATGGCAATTTTTTGACTAGTGTCAAGTGCCTTATTCTCAGTCACCAAAACTATTTTTTCATTCGTATGCGATAAGTGTAATTTGAGAAAAATGTAACGAGTGCAATGTTTTTAAAAATCTGTTGTCCTGATTTGCAGACCAATTTCATTCATACATTCATGTACTTCGTACTGCTGTCAACTACACAGCAGACAATGCTTTTTTACTGAAAAATTATTCCGAGACTGTTCAAAAACACGAAATTATCTCCGTTGCAGCGAATTTTTCGACTGAAATCTATGTAAATTTCATCTTCTTTTTTTATGAAAAATAACTTTCCGAAGAATATTTGCTGATGTTACACATTTTTGAATATAATTAATCGATCCATATCTTACTTATTTTCCGATATATCACGACAAGAGAAAGCAACAACATAGCTGTCGTAATCGGTATCTAAGATCCAAATTAAGAAACTCCTAATTTTTGGAAATTCCGCTAAAAATTTTCCTTCATTCGTGTTGCCAAGTAATGTCGCCGTGCCCACACTTTCTATCAGTTCATTGGTTCTGTAAACAATAAAATCACAAGATAATTATTCAAAAAATAATATGAAATATCTGTTAAATAATCGCAACTTTTACAGAAGATTGATCCTGTATTCAGGAGATGGTGCGCTTCCATTTTATGGAAATGACATAGTCATTTATAAAATATTATTTAACTTACTCAGTGTTGATTAGACTGGTGGCAACACTCATTGAATATTCCGAGATTTTTTTGAAATTAGCAGATAGGCATTTTTGTGGCAATCCAGAAAATGGGAGATATGTCCATATTTCAAACCACGTACCCAGCAACTACATAAAAAAGAATATAATAATTTGATATAGAGGAGAGTGGTCCTATGTCGGCACAGTAAGAGTTTTTGTCGAAAAAAGGGCAAGCAGTGTTTAATTGCACTTTAATATCTTTGGTCAGATAACACAATCCTTTATCTACAATTATACCTCATTTGAAGGAGTGTAAAGAGATTTGTGGAATTTCTAAAAATGGTGGTCCTAAGTCGGCACCACCTGGTCCTGAGTTGGCACATAATTTTTTCCGCTCGAATGCAAGCATAAGGGCATGTTATGTAAATTTTAGGAACAAATGAGCAAATTTGAACCACGTCCAATGAAAAGACATGTAGAATATTGTCCTTATTTATAGGATGAAAACATTTCTCGATTAAAATAATCTGCAAAAATGCCCTTAAATAACGACCAAACTAAAAAACAACAGAAGACGTGTGACTTGGAATTGAAACACAACTGAATAAAATAACATATAGATAACAAAAAAAAGAAAAGTGCCGACTCAGGACCACCTGTTTGGTGCCGATACAGGACAAAAACTAATTTTTACACATTTTGTGCAACGAAAATACGCAAACGAAACAAATTCGAATGAAAAATTGACTTTATAATAAACAATTACCCTTGTTCCATCAAAATTCTGCATTAGTGTCACGTAGGGACAACCTTCAAAGCCCGGAAGTTCAGCGACAGCTCCAATGCAAAGTAGAAGAAGGATTCCCACACGAATCATTCTCTGCATTCAGGAAATAATGACTCTTACATTAAAGTAAAAAAAAATCATAAAAAGAAACATTAAAACATTAAAAATGACTCAAAATATTTTTTTTCTTAACTGAGAATTTAATTATTCAATTCGTTGCAATGTTATTCTTTTTAGAGAATGAATCTGTTTTGGTTGATGATATAACTATTTCGTTGAGAATGCAACAATTTGATGGAAAAATCAATTATTTGGTTGAAACTGAAATTTTTTGTTGAAAATTCATATTTTTGGCTGGAAATTCAAATATTTTGTTGGAAATGAATATTATTTGGTTGAAAATGTAACTACTTAGTTGAAAATTCAACCACTCGGTTGACAAATATAGGCTACATTGTTAACATTTTTTTTAAAGATTCATTACCTAGTTTGCAAATATAACAATTTTATTGTAAATTTTTTTTTTAAACAAAATAATCATCTTTCATCTGAAAATTTAACTCATCTATTTTTGGTTAAAAATTAATCCTTTATAAGGGGAAAATTCAAATATTTGGTTGAAAAATCATATATTTTGTTGAAAATTTGTCTTTTCTAAATATCTAAGAAATGCTGGTGCCAAGAACATCATAAGGTATTGCGAAAATAAATATCTCTTCTTAAGGTTGTTGGAAAATGTAGAATGATTTTTTATTCAAAAAAATATATAAATATTGAAAAATTGTTTAAAAACTGCTTGGTATTTCAAACTTGAATTGAAAAATTTTTTATTTGAAATAAATAGAGTGGAGTTTATTCAAAAGGATGATTTTTAAACAAAAATGTTCAGTCGTCAAGCAATACAGATTTATTTTCAACCAAACAGGAATCTTGAAGAAAGTTTTTTATTTTTTCGATACCTCTCAAGATTCTTGAAAAGTTTAACCATTTTTTCAAACAATTTTTTTAAATTCTGAAAATAAAAAATATATGTTTTTAAGCCTTCGAGATTTTTTTTTGCAACTTGGGGATTATAATATATCATGTTGAAATTAATTTAAATGAAGAAATGAAGAATCATATTAAATTTTCGCAATAATTAATTAATTAAATTAATTTTCATTCATTTTTATTGAATTTTTATTTCATTCCAATTAATTTTCTCAAATTAATTTTTCAGCCACAAAAATCATTTGAAATTTTCCTGGGAATCTTAAGAAAATTACTCATTCTTTCGAATTAACAATTTTTTAAATTGAATCTGCAAATAATCCCCTTCTGTTAAAAAGCAGGAAATCATTGGTATTAAAAAAATCAGCTTTTATCCAATAATATTTGTGTAAAAAAATAATATTTACAAACATCGGAAATTGGTATTTTGTAACAAAAATGCAATACTATGAAATAAAACAAATTTGTTAAAATAATTATTTTATTTTAATATATATACTTACAAGCAGGTTTAGGAACAATCTCCAGGATGGATGTGACAAATGAATATTTATGAAAATATTTCAGAGTATATATACGAATCGATATCACATTCGGATTTATAATTTATTAATCATTCTTGCTCATTTGCGAAGCTATAAGAAAAACTAATTTGTTTATTTAAAGATTCAGAACTCCATGCGCAAGATTGTGAAACAGAAACATCACGAAATTCGATCAATTTAATCGCAACAGCGCAGCGCATACCTCTTTATGTTGTTCAAAATTATAAAAATTATATAAATAAAAACATATTTTTAAAAAGGCTTTTAATTTAAAAACTAAAAATTTTAAAAGAGAATAAATAGTTTATAAAAGGATGGAAAAAATGTTTTTATGTTAACGTGTAATTTTCATTTTCATAATTTTAATTTTAATTAAACAAATAATTTGCAGATCATAAATAAATAATCAATGAATGATAATGATAATTTTGACTTGATTCAAGAATCCTGAAACTTAATGATTTCAGATTCAAATTTCGAAAATATAACAATTCAAAAACGTTAAAAATTCAATATTTTCATATAAGAATTTCAAAATTTTGATCATTGAGATTTAAAAGAAATTGAAATAGTGTTATTTCCAGTCAAAGCGTTCAAATTTGAATAATTTGGGCATTTTGTAATTAACTATTTTCATCACATAACAAAAATTATAATTTAACATCGGACAATTAAATTTTTTTTTAAATAATGCAATTAAATTTGAAATTGTCAAATTTTAAATTTAACTCGATCAAAGTTAATTTAAAAAGTTAATAACTAAACTCAATATTAAGATAACAAGTTGGAATCGAACTTGTTTTAAATTCTTAAATAATTTTTCAAAAAAGAGAAAAAATATAAAGATGTCATTTATCGGGTCAAATCAAATTCTTGAATTGGGAAATTCCCGAATAAAATTTTCGAATTTCGAATAAAATTCCCGAATAATGAATTACATATTTTTTTTATTACCGAATTTTAACATTTCCGATAGAAAATTCTTGAATTAGAAAATTACCGAAACAATAAAAAAAATTATTCTTTAATAAATATTATTAAGTTCTTAAAAATAAAATGATTCAATATTTTTAGAAAAAAATATTTATTTCTTCAAAGTTCCTAAAATTATTGTTTGAATTTAAAATAACAATACTTGAAGACAATTCTCATCCATAAATATATTTTTTTAATTATTGTTATTTCAAAGTTAAACAATACTCTCAGAAACTTTAAAGGTTAAAAATAATTTTTTCTTGATGAAAATATTTAATTATTATATTTGTTTATATTCGGGAATTTCCTAGTTCGGATATTTAATAATTTGGCAACTTTATGGGATTTTTAAGTCCTTCAACTTTTCATTGAAATATTGTCATTTTAAATTCAAACAATAATTTTAATAACTTCGAACATTAAATATTTTCCTTCATAGAAATATTTGATTATTATATTCATACTCAAGAAATAAATAATATTCATTTAAAAAAAATTAATTGTTTGAATTTGGGAATTTTCTAATTCAGATATTTTATAATTTGGTCACTTTCTATCAAGAATTTTCAACCTAAAAATATAAATTCCCAACATAACGTGTCATAGTCTATATTTCAATCAAAAAACATGAAATTTATACCAAAAAAAGTTATTTAGAACCAAAAAGACGAATTTTCAACAAATAAACATTTTTTACTAAAGGAAGAAAATTTTACCTAAATTGTTGAACATTCAAGCCAAAAGACGAATTTTCTCTACAAAAATTGAATTTACAAACAAAAAATATAACTTCAGCAAAAATTTAATCTTTCCACGAAACTGATGCATTTTTACCTAACAAAAATGTAATTTTTATCCAAGAACATTATTTTTTTTTTACCAAAAAAGGAGAAATTGTAACTAAAAAAGGTCAATCTTAAAGAAATGGAAAAATTATATTTTCAGTTATAATCATTTATAATTGAAAAAGATAAATCGAAAAAAAAAGTTGAATTTTCTGTTAAAAAAGATTTTAGTTGACTTTGCACGATCAAAATATGAATTTTTAATAAAACTGTTGAATTCTCTACCCAATAGTTTCATTTTTATCCAAAAGCGGTGAAATCTCTCTAAAAACGGTTGAATTTTTATTTAAAATGAAAAAGAATTTTGAAAAAGTAGTTGAATTTTCATCCAGAAAACATTCCAGTTGACTTTTCAAGATCAAAATTTTGAATTTAACCAAAAAAGAAATTGTCTACAAAATAGTTGAAAAGTATGAATTTCCAACAAAATTATTGACTTTCAAACCAAACAGTTGCATTTTTATCCAAGAAGGATGCAGGTAATAAAGAAAAAGAAAAATTCTACGAGAACAGGTGAATTTTCAAATAAAAAATACAAATTTTCAAAAAAAGATTTGAATTTTTATCAAAAAGGATTTCAATAAATAGACTTTTCTACAAAAAACTATAAATTTTGAACAAAAAGTAAATTTCCTAGGAAATGGTTGAATTTTCAAAAAAAGAGGTGCACTTTTATCCAAAAAAGATGCATTATTTCTACTAAAAAAAGATGAAATAAAAAAGATAAATTTTCAACCAAAAATGCGACCGTTAAATTTTCAATTGAAAAAATTAATTTTCAACGAAAAAAGATGAATCCTCAACTAAAAGTTTAACAGTTCATATATGTCAACAAAAATTTTAATTTTAAATAAAAAATAGTTCAATTCAACCAAAAAACCGATTTTTAACAAAACAGTTGAGTTTTCAACCGAATGAAATAATTTTCATTTGAAATTGTTCAATTTCGAACAAAATAATTAAATTTTAAACCAAATAATATAATTTTCAACCAAGGAGGGGAATTTTCAAATAAAATAAGAAGTAAAATAACTAGAATAGTTACATTTTCGGTTAAAAAAATAAACCAAAGAGAAATGAATATTTAATTCTAAAATTATTTTTATATTTCTTAGTGTTCTTATAGATTTTCAACAATTTTGAATCCCAGGGTTTGAGAAAGATCTCATTTTTCCTATATCAGGCTATACATTTCTATGGCTCTCACAACCATTTTAATAGTAAAAATGAAAAAATATTTGGAAAAACAGTAAAATTGATTAAAAAAAACGGAATTCCAAAAAATCCAGCTCAAAATTTTGTTCCGAAAAACCAAAATAAAAAAAGATAAGTTTTGAACAAAATAGTTCAATTGTTGAATTAAGAACCAAATAGTTAAAATTTCAACCAACTTTCCGCCAAAAAATGTAACTTTTGAACGAAATAGTATAAATAGAAAAAAAATAGTTGCATTTTCGACTAAAAAAGATCAATTTTCAAACGCAAATGGAATAGTTCAATTGTGAGTTTAAAAAAATTAATTTGTAATGAAAAAAAAAGTTTCAACAATAGTTAAATTTTCAAGTGAAGATTCAAAAGAATTTGAAATTGCTCAAGTTAGAACATTCAATGTTGCAGTTGATGAATTTTGAATATTACATTTTTTAATTGAGTATTTAACTTTGTACATTTAACCTAAAATGTGATAATCTTCCAATACTTGTTTGAAAAGTACTGTCGATTTTGTAACTAATCCAATTTTATTTTGGATAATAACTTTTGTCTCCAGTTTCCACATTTTCAACTTGTTTTAAAATGTTTCATCTTCAAATTTTTTTGAAGAGTATTTATGTTCAATGGTCTACACTTGAAACGTGTACCTTATTCATTCAAAAATAATTTATTTGAATGCTATAATTGATATAATTATTATTCAATACTGGGTACAATTTCAAATATCGTATATTCGAAGAAAAAAGCTGGGAAAGGGGAAGTTTTTTGGTTTTTTCCTACCCTGTGCAATCAGCTTTTCCCCTGATCTCATCCCCCTCTTCCCTACTAAAGCCGTTTTCGTTTTCCTCTTCCCTTACTACCCCTAACATATCCTACAAATATTATTACTATTATCCATAGGTTGGCAGTCTTCTTGATTCGACTTTGTCAATTGAACTCCGCCCAGCTGGTACTCGATAAGAATTGTAAGAACCTTCTGGGAAATATGGTCTGGCAGCTTTCGTTCTCTTCCGAAAATAATGACATTTATATCACTGCAAAAAATAATACTTTTAACGTACAGTGCCCTGTAGATACTTCAATAAGGAAAAATTGTTAATAAAAAAAAAATAATAATTTACAACACATAAAAAATAACTTCGCAAAAAAATGAACATCTGCACAGAAAAAACGGAAATTAAATTTTGTTGCATGCAAAATTTTCGGCTGCCGGAGATTACACGCTATTTGGCGAAAGTTTATCTTGCGATAGAATAAAAGCTGTCATCTGCTACGTCCTTTGCAGCAATGGAAAAACGGCAAAGTATGAGCGCAGTTCCACCTACCAAGCTTCGGCGGCGTGGCGTCGCTTATACGTGATTGGCGCGGCCTACCTTGCGCCGCGGAGGTGGAGGGGATACACAGGATACACACCTTCTCTTTCCAGCCTATGTATCCCCTCCACCTCTAAGCCACTGGATACGCCAGCCACTCACGTATAAGCGAAGCCACGCCGCCGAAGCTTGGTTCAGTGGAAAAACGCTCAGTGAGTACAGTTCCACCGACCAAGCATCAGCGGCGTGGCGCATCCAGTAGCTCAGAGGTGGAGGGGATACATAGGTTGGAAAAAGAAGGCGGATACCTTTCTCGGACTTCTCGCTTACTTCCGTGTATCCCCTCCACCTCCGCGGCGCAAGATAGGCTGCGCCTCTCACGTATAAGCGACGCCACGCCGCTGAACCTTGGTCGGTGGAACTGCACTCAGTTTCGTGTATATTTTATTCGACAATGTTAATTTTTGTTTCAGCGAATCTTTCAACGGAAACCGATGTAAAGTTTATCTTCTATTTTTTCATTGTGCTGATGTTACCCGTTGTTAAATATAATAAATAATCATGCCGTGTCTTACTTGTTTTCCGATATATCACGGCAAGAGAAAACAACGGCATAGGTGACGTAATCGGTGTCTAAAATCCAAACTAAGGAACGTCTAATGTTTGGATAATTCGATAAAAACATTCCTTCATTCGTGCTGCCAAGTAATGTCGCCGTACCCTCAATTTCTACCAGCTGATTGGTTCTGCAAGTAATAAAGTAACGAAATAATTATTTAATAATTATAAAAAATATCTGTTGGATAATCACAACGTTGAATAATCACAAGTAAATTAATTTATAAAATATTATTCAACTCACTCAGTATTGATTTGCCTAGCGGTAACATTCATTGAATATTCTGTGCTTTTTTCGAAGGTTGCAGATACGCATTTTCCTGATGATGTAGACAATGAGAGGTATGTCCATATTTGAAACCACGTGCCCAGGAACTACATAAGAAAATGATATGATGTAATAATAATATTAATGTAAAATACTTTTTCCTCTTGCTTCTCCCGTTGAAATTTCCAAATCTGAACAATTTTCCAACATTTTTTGAGGATTAAACTCGTTTTATTCATCAAGCTATTACAAATATTCATCTACATTTTCTAATGCTCAAGTTATTCAAAATTTAAAAACTCAAAATTTTAATTTTTAATTAAAAAAAGTAAAATGAAGAGGCGATCTGTTGAATGTCGATTAGAATACATAATTATTCTGCTTCAAACTGAATAATATTTTTATCTTCATAATGTTTCACTTTTGAAGGGATTCTTTTCATGCAAAATCTCATGTTTTTATGCGATAAATTTTCTTCATTTGCAAATAATTTTTCTTCGAGTGAGACTGAAAGAAAAGTTTCCCGAATAATAGTCTGAAAAAATTAAGTGAAACATGCCAAGACCTTCAATTTTCGCCATTTTGGAAATTTAACTCTTTTCGTATAATGTTATCCTGTTGTTCAAAATTCATATTTTGTTGCTGATAAGTCAACTGAAATCTTTTTTGGATGACAAATATTTTTTCTGAAAATTTGTCTCTTTAATTTAAAAGTTAATCTTTTTTATTAGAAATATTTTATTGTAGAACAGTCTATTGAAATACTTTTGGATGAAAATTCTTCTCTTTTTTTTTTGAAAATTTGTCTTTTTGATTCAAAAATTCACCTGTTTCAGTAGAATTTTCATTTTCCTAGGACAATGCAAGTGTTTGGTTTAAAAGTTAACAATCTTGTTGAAAAGTCATACTTTTTGGTTAAAAAATCGAATATTTAGCAGAAAATTAACTTATAGTTTACAATTCTTATTGTGGTGTTGGAAAGTGAACTGGAATCTTCTTTGGATGAAAATTCATCAACTCTTTTTCTAAAATTTGTTTTGCTGATTTCAAAATTCACCTGCTTCAGCAGAAATTACATCTCTCTTGGATAGAAATTCAACTGTTTCTTTTGAAATTCAAAAATTTTTGTTGAAAAGTCATACTTTCTGGTTGAAAATTCTGCTGTTTCGTTGAAAATTTGAATATTTTGTAGAAGATTTACTTTTTGGTTAAATTCAATATTTTGGTGATCAAAAGAGAACCGAAATCTTTTCTGGATGGAAATTTAACTATTTTTTTGAAAATTATTTTTTTTTTTAATTAAAAATTCATCTGTTTTAAGAGGAATTTCATCTTTCTGAGATAAAAATGCAACTTTTTGGTTGAAAATAAAACTATTTTGTTGAAAATTTATACTTTTGGTTGAAAATTCTACTGTACTGTTTCTGCTAAATATTGGTTCACAATATTACCCTTGTTGGAACAAAATTCTCCTTTGTTGTCACGTATGGACAACCTTCAAAACCTGGAAGTCGAGCGAAAGCTCCAGTGCAGAGTAGAAGGAAGATTCCCACTCGAATCATTCTGTGTATTTGAGAAATAACGGACGTTAAATAATAGAGAAAAAAAAACATAAACATATCAACATTAAATATTAAACATAACTTAAGTACAGTCAAACCTGGATTTAATGTCAATTTCGAGACTGACGGTAACATAAAATCTAGACTCTCATTCAGGGGCATATGAACCGTTTCCGGTAGATTTTACTGCGTGATGAAAAAATATTTTGAAAAATGTTTTTCTAATCAGTAGGTCAATATCGCCAAGATGGTACACACATTTACAAATTTTCCGTAGAACATTTTAGACGAAAAATGTTCCGCTCTTTTCAAATCCGCAGCTAAAATAGGGGTTGTCATTTTAAAAAATCGTCTTGACTTTCAAATGACCTTGAAAATTGACCTAAAGGTCAAAAGGGCAAGATCAAAGACAGGCGCATTGAATCGCACGAAATAATCCGATTGTAGCTATCGGCTTATGGCACCAGAAACCCTCTGTTGGTCAACGCGAGCTCGCCATCGCGCTTCGAGTGAACTGTCGCAACATCATGATGCAGTTAGACAGGTAAGCCGACGCGGCGTCAATTCCCGGAAACATTAAATGGAGGATCACTAAATCCAGGTTCGACTGTATCATAAATCAGTGAAGAAACAGATAAAAAAATTTGGTTATTTTTTTTTAACTGAAAATTTAACTATTCCATTGTCGGTTGCAATTTCATTCTTCTTAGTTGGAAATTCAACTGTTTGGTTGAAAATTTCTGTATGTTGTTAAAAATTCGTCTTTTCTGGCAGTAAATTGATATTTCGTCGAAAATTTGAGTTTTTGGCTGAGAATTAATTTTTTTAACTGAAAATATTAATGTTTCATTTTTTTTTTTTAAATGACATTTTTAATTGAAAATTAATCTGTTTTGTTCGAGGATTCAATAATTTCGTTGAACATTCAAGAATTTTGTAGAAAAATAAACTATTTTGATGAAAATTAACTTTTTTATTAAAAATCCATATTTTTGTCTGTAAATTTTACTATTTGGTTGAAAATGCATTTTATGTGGTTGAAAATGCATCAATTTTGTTAAAAATTCACTTAACTGATTGAAAGATAAACTACATTTTAAATAATTTTTAAAAATTCACCAACCAGGTTGAAAATCTATCTTGTTAAAGAAATTAACTTTTTATCTAAAAATTGTACTATTTCGTTGTTGGTTAAAAATTGATCCTTTATACGGCAAAAATGCAACTATTTGGTAAAAAAATCGAGCTCTTTGGTATAAAATTAATGTATTTTGTTAAAAATTCGTATTTTCCGTCTCTAAACCCATCTTATATATTAAAAATTCCTCTGCTTGGTTGAGGATTCAACTTAAAATTAAAAATTTTTTTAGACATTTCAAAAATTGTTCAGGAAAAATTTGAATCAAGTATAGAATATTAAGAGATTGTTTGACAACTGCTTGGTTACAAATTAATCTGTTTTGGCTGGCGATACAACTTTTTTCTTGAAAAATCGTCTTCTTGGATGTATTCCACTATTTTATTTATAATTAAAATCTCTTTTTTGTTTCAGTAATGTTCCAAATAGTTTTTCAGTTTAGAAAAATATTTTGTTTTCCTTTCAAAACAGTTAAATTCATTCAGAGTAATTGATTGAAACAAATGGGAATCTTGAAAAAAAATTTATTTTCTTGAAACCTTTCAAAATTCTTAAAAAGCATCAGAATTTTTTTAAATGTCTTCAGAATCCTATATTTTGTTCAAAAAATTTTGAAACCTTTTCAAATTTATAAATAATTTTTGAATATTTGAAAAACTTCTGAACCATCTAAATATATTTTTAGATAAAGTGAGAAAATAGATGTTTTAAAATCTTCCAGATTCTTTTTTGGCCATTTGGGGAATCTTTGATAATTTCCTTAACTGAAAATATAAATTTTTTATTTTTGTTCGGAAATTAACATTTTTAATTGAAAATTAACTTTTTTGTTAGAAATTTATATTTTTTGATGAAAATCGGATCATTTATATTTTCGATAAAAATTTTTTTTGTTAAAAATTCTACCACTTGGTTGAAAATGAACTATTCGTTGAAATTTTTATTTTTAATATCTGGAATCTTTCAAAACGTTTTTGAATTTCCCTGAAAACTCTACCAAATTATGAATACACAATCTTAAAATGAAATAAATTAAAAAAAATAATAATTGTACAAATTAAATTTTTTTTTCCTTTTTAAAATTTTTCAAACTTGTCCAAAAAAGTTTAATTTCTGACGAAATAGTGGAACCCTGGATAAAAAAAAATTAATTTTCAACAAAATACATGTAGTTTTAATAAAATAGTTATATATATATTCAAGCGAAGAGATGAATTTGTAACTAAAGTAATGAATTCTGGACCGAAAATGTAATTTTTTAAAATATAATTCAACTTTTAACTTCGAAGTTGAATTTTCAACAACAAAAAAATTAATTAGGAACAAAAAATTTAATATTTCAAATTTCGACTAAAAAATATTTTTATTTTAAATAGAATTAGTGGAATTCATCCAACAAGATGATTTTCAACAAAAAATTTGAGTCGTGAATAAAAACAGATTAATTTTCAACCAAACTTCTGAATATTTTTCTAAATGATTTGAGTTCTTTCTCAAATTAAAAAAAAATTCTCCCAGAATAAAAAAAATACCTGAAAGTCTTTCAGATTTCTTTCAATTTTCTCTTTGTTGTCATTTTGTCTTTGTCACATAAAAACACAATTTTTTAATGACATTTTTTTCAGTACTGATTGAAAAATCTCTCTTCCTTGGAAATTTTATGGTGGTTACTTCAACTATCGCACTTTTTGTTGGAAATTTATTTTTTTTCTATCAAAAATTTATCAGTTTAGTTGAAAATTTGACTATTTTTAAGACAACTTTTTTCAAAAATTCGTCTTCAAGACATAAAAACTCAAATTTTTGGATGAGATTTTCTTATTTTGGTAGAAAATTATCCTACTTTGTTGTAAATGAAACCATGAGGTTGAAAATTCCATTAAAAAATTGAAATATTTGGTTGAAAATTCATGTAATTTGTTAAAAATTACTCTTATTTGGTAAAAAATTAATCGTTTTGGTTGAAATTTAATTTTTTGGCTGAAAATTAGTTTTTTTTTTATTGGGAATCAAATTTTTTAACTACAAATCTAATTAAATTTTTTTTCAAGAAAAATTTTTTCCATAGACTTTTAATCTTTTTGGCTAAAAATTTATTTTATTCGGATCAAAACTTATTCCTCTGACTGAAAATCAAACTGTTATATTTTTCTTTGAAAATGTATCCTTTTCAGATGAAAATTCATCTATTTGGTTGAAAATTTTTTCTTTTCTTTGTAAAAAATTTAACTTTTAGGTTGAAAATTCAACTGTTATGTATAAGATTCCATTAAAAATTAAAATATTTGCTTGAAAATTCATTTATTTAAAAAAAAATGATTCTTTTTTCTGGTAGAAAATAATTCTTTTTCTTCTAAATTTCATTCCTTCTTTTAAAATTTTTTTTTTTCAATTGGGAACTGATTTTTTAATTCAAAACTTTACTACTCATTTTTTAATCGATTTTTATTTTAATGGAAATTCAATCTTTTATTCAGAAAATACATTTGTTTGGGTCAAAATTTATTTTATTTTGTCAAAATCTTATTTCTCTAGCTTAAAATTAAACTACTTTATTTCTTGTTCAAAATTTATATTTTTTTAAGTGAAAATCTAAAAAAAAAATTTGGAATTTTTTATTTTTTTTTTGTTGAAAATAAATTTTTTCACTAAAAATTGAGATATTCCATTTTTGATACCAAATTGATCTTTTCCAATTGAAAATTGACTCATTCCGATAAAAACTTGTTCTTTTTAGTGATAAATTCAATTAATTTGGTAGAAAATGCATATTCTTGGTTTGTAAATTCAACTTTTTTCAAAAATTCGTCTTCATGACATAAAAACTCAATATTTAGGATGAGATTTTTTTTTTCGTAACTGATCGAAAAATCTGTCTTGGTTGAAAAATTTATGGTGGAAATTTCAACGATTAAACTTTTTTTTGAAAGTTTTTTTTTTTATCGAAAATTCATCAGTTTGGTTGAAAATTGAACTATTTTGATAAAAATTTATTTTTGCATGGATGGAAATTGATTATTTTAACTGAAAATGTGAGAGGGTACAACAATTTTGTTTCAACTAAAATTAATAATTATGCATTTTAATTTTAAGGTTGCATGAGAAAGAAAAAAAAAATCTATTAAATCAAAAATAAATGATGAAATCATATGCTGAAAAGATTAGAAAATGTTCAATTCAAAATTTAAATTCTTAATATTAAGTACTTACAAAGAGGTTTCGGAAAAATCGCCAGGATGGATGTAACTAATGAATATTCATGAAAATGTTTTAGAGCATATATAGTAGTCGATATCTCATTCGGAATCATAAATTACTAAGCATGATCACCGATTTTCAACCAAATGAAAAAAAAATGATTCCTTTATTTAAAGATTCAGCACTTTATACACAAGATTGTGAAACATAAACATCACGCAATTCGATCAAGCTAATCGCAGCAGCGCATTTCGCACCTGACGCACAAATTCAAAAAAAATTCAGTCTTCGTGTTATTGAAAATAATAAAAAAAAACATATTTTCAGAAAGTCTATAAATTAAAAAAAAGACTATATAGAAAAACATTTTGAATAGTGAATTATAATTTAATTGGTAATGATTTCAATTTTAGTATAAGAAATTAATTGTAAATATAAAATCAATAATCATTATTCAATACTAATAATAATTTGGCGATTCCATTTCAGACCGATATTATTATACAAAAAATTAATTAATTACTTATGCAAAAATAAATACATATATTTCCAGGTACACACTTTCCGTATTGGAAAAAAAAAATTTGAATATTTATTTGGACATTTTTTTGGTAATATATTTATTTATTTCTGCATAGTTAATTTGAATGTTTTTTTTCAGATAATATTCGCTTCTGCAATGGGATTGTCAAGAAATGTTTTTTTTTTTTTAATTTTCATACATATCCCCCAATTTTTTTGAATCCTTCAAAAATAAATAACAATGAACTCAAACTAATAAAAAAAATGAAATAAATAATAATAAAATAATAATGAATAATAATAATCATGAAGTAAATAAATAATTTTTCGTTATTTTTAATAATATCCTTTTTGAATATTGCTAGAAAGTTGCGGTAAACGACTTGTAATCCAGAGTTTCAACTATTCTGTTGAAAATTTTATTTTTATTGTAAATTAGTTTTCTTGAATGAAAATTTGAGTATTTCATTCTTGGTTGAATATTCATTTTCTTTAGTAGAAAATTCATGTATTTTATTTAAAAATTCAAATATTTGGTGACAAAATCACCAAGTTTGTAGAAAATTCAACAATTTCGTTAAAAAGACATTTTTGTGATTGAAAATTTAACTGTTTTGTTCAAAAATTTTCTTTTTTGATCGAAAATTTCACAATTTTTTTTTAATTGAATTTATTTCTTTCGTTGCAAATTTCACGATATTGTTGAAGATTCGTTTTATTTTTGTTTAAAATTATTTTCTTTACTTAAAGATCAACGAATTCATTTTTATTCAAAATTTTTACTACTTGGATGAAAATTCATTTTTCTGGTAGAAGATTCTCGATTTTCGTTGACATTCATATTTTTGGTTAAAAAGTCAAGCATTTTTTGAAAATGTAGTTTTCCTTATTGTTGTTCAAAATTTGTATTTTTTAAATAAAAAATCATATACTTTGTTACAATTTCATTTTATTTGGTAAAAAATTACGATTCTCGCTTGAAAATTCATCTTCTTGTTCCAAAATTTGAAATTTATTTGGTTAAAAATTAATTAACTCAAAACAAAGTACAATTATTCCATTGTTTATTGTTAATTTTTTTGTCTTTTCACTTGAAAATTGCACTACTTAGTTGAAAATTTACATATATTATTAAATATTTATCTTTTTGGATAAAAAATTAATTTTCTTGGTTGAACATTCTTGTTTTTTTTTTATTAAAATGTAACTTCTTGATTCAAAGTAAAACTACATTGTTTAAAATTTATTTTTGGTTTGGAGATGAATTTAGTTGAAAATTTATCTCTCTGGTTGAAAATTCACGTATTTTGATAAAAATTCGTCCTTTTCGATAAAAAATTCGTAGTTTGGTTGAAAATTCATAATTTTTCTTGAATATTCAACTATTTGTTAAGAAAATTATCTGTTTTGTTGAGAATTTAATAACTTAGTTAAAAATATATTTTTGGGTAAAAAAGTCAACTGCTTTGTTGAAAATTCGCTTTTTTATAAAAAATATATAACTTAAGTTAAAAATGTAACTATTTCACTTTTAACTGTAAATTTATATTTTTCAGTTGAAATTTTAACCATTTGATTTAAATCCAGTTATTTGATTGAAAAATAATCTACTTTGCTGAAAAGTAAAAAAATCCTGCAAAGAGATTTTTGATGAAAAATTCAACTATTTTGTTGAAAATTCGTCTCTTTGGTTGAGAATTTAAATTTTTGGTAAAAAATATATTTTTTTTCTTGAAATTTAATTTTTAAACCGAATATTCAACTATTCTATTTTTGAGTGAAAAATGACATTATTTCGTTAAAAGTTGAACTATTTGGTTTAAAATTTCTACTACTTTGTTGAAAATTCAACTACTTCCTTGAAAATTAATTTTGTAAAGAAAATATTCTTGGTTGATAGTTTATGTTTCAGGTTTTTATATTTGAATATTTATTTGAAAGTTCATACATTCCATTAAAAAGTTGAAAATTTGGTTTAAAAATAATTCTTTTGGGTTGAAAATTCGCATGAGTTTAGTTTGTGCAGAGTAATCCACCAAAATTTTCTGTCATCATGAAAATTTACAACATTTTCAAATAAGAAAATTCACTTTTTAATGTCTAGTTCTGAAATCTTCTCATTTTCAGGCTTAATCTTGACAAATTATTTCCTTTATTTTTTATTTTTTTTATTTATTCAATTCAAGACTTTTTTTATTTCCTAACTTATTTTCGCACAAACACGCACATCGAATTGAAAATTTGGGATAATAAATAAAAAGCACTAAGAAAAGTGATTCTGGTCCTGAAATTTTTAAATCATGAAGGAACCAAAGAAAAATTATTTACAAAAAAAAAAACTTTTTTTATAATTATAAGAATTCTTAGTGTTTTTCAATCAGTATCTCAAATTGTCACATTGATGTGGCGCTTCCTGTGAAAATAAGATGGGAAACAAAAAATGTGCTGGTAAGGTAGGAATCTGGTCACGTGGCCCACTCATCACATAGAGCGAAGTTCCAGTGGCGTGGCGTATCCAGTGGCTTAGAGGTGAAGAGGATACATAGGTTGGAAAGAGAAGGCAGATACCACTCTCGGACTCCTCGCTCACTCCTGTGTATCCCCTCCACCTCCGAGGCGCAAGATAGGCTGCGCCACTCACGTATAAGCGACGTCACGCCGCCGAAACTTGGTCGGTGGAACTGCACTCATGGCCTTGATGATGCTTATGTTCAACAGAAAGAATATTAACCCAGGTAATACCGTCATCTGACAATTGCGTCATTATCAAGGAATGCAGCTGATGCAAAATATCATTTATGACATTGTTATCAGTAAAACGTTCTCTGATTATCATATCATATTCACATTAAATGTTATGGTTGCTTTGTGTATTTTTAAAGTTTTAGTTTTTTAATATTTTTTTTAAGTCTGCTTCTAAACTCTTATTTGGAAATATATTGTGAATAAATTTATATTGCAAGTCAGATCGCCCCACACAGCTTTGAATTTCTTAGTATTAAGTATTAGTTATTTAACTATGAATCACTTGATAATTTACAAGCTTTAAATAGTCAATTTTACATTTGACTTATAATAACAAAGGAACAGATTGAGCATACGGATTTGAAAATCGCGCGCTTTTGAGGCACTCGGTTTCCGGCTTGTTTTGACCAATCAAAAATTTCTATGGACTTAAGGGTCGTCCATAAATTAGGTTACAAAATAGTTCGATTTTCATCCAAATCGTTAAATTTAGATCAAAAATATAAACTCTTAAGCGAAATGTCAATTTTCAACTAAATAGTTTAATATTCTATCAAGCGGTTGAATTTTCAATCAAGAATATAATTTCCAAACAAAAAAAAAAACGAGTTGAAAAAAATACATGAATCTTCAACTTAGAGAGATCAATTTCCCATGATAAATATATATTTTCAACCAAAACTAAAATAGTTAAATTATTATTGAAGAAAATCAATACTCAATAGAAAAAATACTTTTAGGTAAATAGTTTAAATTTTCAACTGAAAAAGATGAATTTTAAACCAAATAGTTAAAATCTCAACCTAAAAGATAATTTTTCCAGCAAGAAGATTAAGTTTATACCAAAAAACATGAATTTTGACGAAATATATAAATTTTGAATAAATTTGTTGAATTTTTAAGCCAAAATCACCAACTATCTACGAAGGGATTGAATTTCAAGCCAAAAAATATTATTTTTCAACAAGAACGATAATTTCTTACCAAAAAGTTAAATTTTCATAAAAATGGTTTAATTTTCAATTAAGTAGTTTAATTCTTTACCAAATTGTTGTATTTAGAAACAAACAGTTGTATATTGAACCAAAAATGATGAATTTTCAACCAAGAAGATGATTTCCGAAAAAAAGGCGAATTTCGAAAATAATAGATGAATCTTTAACTAAAAAGAATTTGTAGGTGATTCTGATACCAATCTGAATTCAACTGTTAAAATCATATTAATTAAGAATTTTAGAATTATTCAAAAAATTCTATGAATTAACAAAGTTCAAAATATTCATTATTACAAAATTATTCTATGAAAAGATGGAGAATAAAGATTTCTTACATTAAAATTGAAGTTAAAATTTGTTTGAAAACTACATTTTAAAGAAATCTTAAATTATTGTTAAGTACCTGTACCGATTGGAAAGAATCATGGGTTTAGTGTCTCTATTTAAAAAATTTTAAGATTCAAATAGTTTCGAAGCTCACTTTACCTTGAAAATCTTTTTTTACAATAATGTAGAAAAAGATTCATAATCAAAAATAAAATTCAATGACCATCTAATTTTTCGGCTCTTTAGATTGAAGATATTGAATCCAATATTAAAAAAATTCCAGAAAATAAAATTGAAGAATTTAGATCAAATTTTGTGGGTCTATCTAATGATTTTTTAAAAAATGACAATCCAAAAACTTTGATAGAAAAGGATGATGGCTTAATTGAAACAAAAATCTTTTTGAAAAACTATCCTGAATTAATGATCACGAAATCTGATAAAGGAGGTAAAACGGTTGCAATAAATAGGGTTTCTTATTTTCAAAAAATGTTAGACATTCTAAATGATGATAATAGTTTTCAATTGATCTCGAATAATCCCACTAAAATGCTACAAAAAGCAACTTTCAAAATTTCAGATAGAATGAGAACTAATAAATTTTTGGGGAATAATATAGAAAGATGCGATATCGATACAACTAGTACAAATCTCCCTTTAGCATATGGTCTTGTTAAAGCTCACAAAGAGGATTACCCTCTAAGGCCTGTTATGTCAACTATAGGTTCTCCGACTACAAAATGAGAAGAACTAAATTGAAACTAATACTAAAATTCCGAAAAAACATTTTCTTGATGCTATAAAGTATGTTTTTCATTCAGTTTATTTCAAATATAATAATAATTATTATAAACAAAAATTTGGAACTCCTATTGGATCAGTTTTATCACCTATTTTGGCTGAGATTGTTATGGAAGACTTAGAGAATGAGGTTTTTAAAAAAATAGATTTTAATATTGATTTCTATGCAAGATATGTTGACGATTCAGTACTCAGTGTACATAAAAATAACGTTAACACTCTTCTTAATGTTTTCAATAGTATAGATCCAAGATTACAATTCACAGTTGAAATTGAAACTGAAGGAAAACTAAATTTTCTAGATTTGACTTTAATAAAAACAGAAGAAAGACAGATTATAACTGAATGGCATCGTAAAAAGATTTTTTCCGGTAGAACACTTAGTTTTCTTTCTAATCATTCTATTCAGATTAAGACAGGAATCATAAAAAATCTGATCGATAGAGCTCTTAAATTATCACAACCAATTTTCCATGAGAAAAATATTGATCTATGCAAACAAATTCTATTTCTCAACCATTACCCTTTTGAATTCATTGAAAAACACACGCAAAATAGAATTAATTACATCAAAAACAAAAATAGGGATCAAATTATAAAACACAGAGAAGACTATAATACATTTAACACTGTTGTTCTTCCATACTTTGGTAAAATTTCGAAGATATTGAAATCAATGTCAGAGTTCCTTTTAAGAGCAATATGATAGTAAAATTGGGAAAAGATAGATATGAAAAGCTAGACAAAACATGTGTTATTTACAAAATAAACTGTAACGTTTGCAATGCGAGTTATATAGGGCAGACGAAAAGGGCACTTAGACTTAGAAAGGGTGAACACGAGAATAATTTTCATAGAAGTTCCAGGTATCACTCTGTTCTGTCTAAACATATGATTGCACATGGTCATGATTTTGATTGGAATGATATTAAAATTCTTTATCATGAAAAAAACCAGAAAAAGAGAGAATTTATGGAAATGTTGTTTATAAAGAGAGAAGGTAACAAAGCTATCAATTTGAAGAAGGACCTCTCAAGATATAATAAAGTTTGGGATAGAGTTATTAATTGGTTAAAGTAGTTCCTTTGTACTAATTTATTTTTCCACTAAAAACAATCAATTACTCAATTTTTTAAAAAAATTTTTGTGTTTTTTACACCAAACTTGACTTATTCATATTTCCCTTTATTGTCTTTCTTTTGTTTTCTCTTGTTCTCCTTTTTCTCTCTCTCCCTCTCTTTCTTTCTTTTTCTAATGG
>CAKNXH010063484.1:0-12119 GCA_932178445.1 Andricus quercusramuli | reverse complement strand
GTTCTCCTTTTTCTCTCTCTCCCTCTCTTTCTTTCTTTTTCTAATGGGTCTTTCTGAGAATTTGACAAATTCTGTGAGTTTCAATCTAAACTAAACCTCAGTATTCGTTGCGACTCTATACATTTCGCATCGTATTTTCGTTCTCTATTTTGATTTGAGAAAAATAACTTTAAATATTGAGTATTTTTCAATTAAAAATTTTTTTTTAAATTTAAAAGTTTAAAAAGGTGTTAGAACAATTTAAAATGTTTTTAAAATTTTTTTTAAATTAAAAATTGTTTTGAATGGTGCTTTCCAAAACAAGACAACAGAACAATGAAGCAAAACGATGGATTCAACATAGGACCAAAATACAGATGAGTTAAAATAATCTTATAACAAAATAATTAAAATATTTTTGTTTTTTGAAAAATAATATTGATTATGATAGCATTAATTTGATAGTTTGACTTGTCGCGAATTAACAAAGAATTTTTGTTTCAAAAAAATAAAAAAAATAAAATAAAAAATAAATAAATGAATAAAAAATTTTTTGGTTAAAAATAGAGAAATTAATGAAGTGTTTTTGAAGGGAGATAGGGAAAAGAAGTTATCAAATTGGGAAGGGATCTCTCAAGTTAAAATAGAGGTTGTGATGAAGTTATCAATTATGTTAAAGTATTTTCTTCAACTAAATTATTTAAAATAATTTATTTTCTTTGAAGGCAATTATTTCCTCAATTAATTCATATTTCATAGGAAGTATAATTAATATAGAATTTTTATAGGTATATGAATTTACTCATACCTTTAGTTATCCAATAAATAATTCCCTGAAGAAGAGGTTTAAATTGACCTCGAAACATGTTGGTTCCCCGTAGTATAAAAAGGACGGAAAAAGGAAAAAGTGAGAGGTGGTTTTTGGTTGACTTTTTCCTCTTTTTCCCTCTTTTTTCATTATGTTATTTTTGTCTCTAAAGAGCCGAAAAGTTAGATGGTTATTGAATTTTATTTTTGATTATGAATCTTTTTCTACATTATTGTAAAAAAAGATTTTCAAGGTAAAGTGAACTTCGAGACTATTTGAATCTTAAAATATGAAGAATTAATTTTCAATAAAAAATATAACCTGACCAACACAGAAATAATTATATTGTTTGTTGAAAAAATAAATTGTTACCCAAAAAAAAGACGAATTTTCAACAAAATAGTTACATTATCAAAAAAGTGCAAAATATTCAACAAAATAGTTCAATCAAAAAGTTGATTTTTAGAACCAAAATATTAATATAAAAAAATGGAATAAGATTTTTCGACCATTTCGCGACCTAGGTTAAATTCTCAGTGAAGAAATCATTTTCAACAAAGAAAGAAGAACGAAGTTTCAACAGAATATTTCAATTTCCAACCAAATAAATAACAACACTGCTAAATTTTCAGCTAAAAATGGTATATAGTCACAAATTGTGATTTTAAACAAAAAAAAGCGCATTTTTTTCAACGGAAGAAATAATTTTTAATTAAAAGAGATAGATTCACAAAAAAAAGGAAGAGCTAAATATTCAGTTGAAACAATTAATTTAAAAATAAAGAAATTTTCAATAAAATCGGTAAATTTCCAACAGTTTTCCAACGAGAATAATACTATTTTACCAAAACAGATGAATTTCAACAAAATAAATCAATTTTCAACCATGTTTGGATTTTTAGCCGAAAAAGATGAATTTCCAACAACAAATGGGAATGAATTTTCGACCAAAAAGATACATTTTAAAAAAAAAGAAGAAGAATTTTCTACCATAAAAGAGGAATTTTCAACTGAAGAAAGACATTTCAAACTAAAAATTTTAATATATGCTCTAGTTTACACTTGGAAAAATAGATTTTTTACCCAAAAAATATCAACAAAATCGTTAAATTTTCTACCGAATAAATTAATTTTTAACCAAAATAGACAAACTTCTAACAAAAATTGATGATTTTTCAGACAAGAAGAATAATTTTCTACCGAAAATACAAATTTTCAACTAAAAAAAAAAATACAGTTCTCAACTGAAAAGTGTAGTATATACTTAAGCTTTCAGTTGAAAAAATTAATACTCAACAAACAAACAAAATTCAACAAAATAGTTTAATTTTCAAGCAAAAATTAATTTTAAACTAAAAAAGATTAATTTTTAACCAAAATAGATACAATTTCAAGCAAGAAGAATAATTTTCTAATAAAAGAGAGAATTTTCTACCACATAGATGAATTGTCGACCGAAAAAAGAATCTTCAACCAAAAAGATTTTTTTTAACCAAATAGATTGATTTTCAATGAAAAGAGAGGTATTTTCAAACTAACAAAAAAAGAATTTTTCAACAAAATAGTTCATTTCTCGACTAAAAACCCTTGATTTTCAACCCAAAGTGGAATTGTTAAATTTTCAATAAAGTAGATAAATAATCGGTAAATTTTCAATCGTTTTCCAACGAGAAGTATAATAATTTATCAAAAAATACGAATTTCCAATAAAATACATGAATTTCCAACTACTAAACAAAAATTAATGAAAATGATTACAACAGCATAGTTACATTCTCAAATAGAGAAATTAATTTTTAACGAAAATAGATGAATTTTCAAAGAAGAAGAATAATTTTCTACCAAAAAAGATGATTATTCAACCACATAGTTGAATTTTCAACTAAAGAAATGATTTTTGAACGAAAAAGATGAATTTCTAACCAAAAAGATCAATTGTCAGCAAAACATAAACTATGAATGCGATAAATTTTCAACTGAAACGATGAATCTTCAACTGAAATAGTTACCAAAAAGGTACATACAATTTTCACCAAATATTTCAATTTTTAAATAAAAAAAATCAATTATCAATCAAACAGATAAATTTTTGTTTAAAAAAGATACATCTTTAACCAAAAATAGAATAGTTAAGTTTTCTGTTAAAAAAAGACTAATTTCCAACAAACAAAAAACGAATTTTCGACAAAATAGTTAAATTTTCAAACTGGAATAGTTAAATTTTCAGGTAAAGAAATTTATTTCCAACAAGATTGTTAAATTTTCACTCAGGGATGAATTGTCAATTAAAATGATGAATCTTATACGAAAAGAATTAATTTATTACAAAAGAGTTACAATTTTAACGAAGGAGTTAAATTTTCAACTGAAAAAAATGAATTCTCGACAAACAATGTAATATAATTGAAATTTCAACCAAAAAAGATTTTAATTTGAAATAAAAAACAGTGAAATTCAACAAAAAAAAAAGAGATAAATTTTCAAGAATAGTTGAGTTTTCAATTAAAAAATACTTTTCAGTCAACAGAGAAAATAAATATAAAAAAAATGTTGAATTTTCAAGAAAAATTATGAATTTTCAATCAAAAAGATTAATCTACCAAAAAGGACGAATATTCAATAAAACATAGGAAGTTATTATTGAGTACAATAGAAGAAAGGAAAAAGAAAAGGGTATACTTAGCCTAAAATTTGAAAGAGAATCTAATTTTTTTATATTTCAATATGTGAAAGTGAATTTAAAATGATTTTTTTTTTTGAATTTCGTGTCTTCATTTCAATTCAGATATAAGTTGTAATTCTGATTCAATTTACAGCGTTCACTACTTATTTTGTCCGTAAAAAGATTCTTCACAATTCTGTTTGTGGGAGTTTCAGTGAAAATATGCTAGTGAATTATTTAAAAAAAGTTCATTAACAATTTCTTTTGTAAAATTGTAACTTATGTAAAACTTATATATTTGAATAAAACTCCCAGTATAATAGAATTTTGCAGATAATATTTTCAGCAACAAATAAATTTCAATTTTTATTCAAAGCAAAAGAAAGAATCTAGAAAATGCCAGATACCTAATATTAATAAAACAATTACATATTGAACAAAGTTTTCAAGCCACTTATAGATTCTCTTTGAATTTTCATATATTTATCAATATGATGTGGCTATTTTTCTGAATTTTATGAAGCAATTTTAATATCAATTTCATGAAGCATATCCTTGCATGAATATTTTCAATGAAAATTTCAATTTGTATTTACTCTGAAAGAAATTGTTGTTAAATTATCACTGAATTGCTTGAAAAAAACATTTTGCTGGGACTTTTTAAAACTATTTAGTCGTGACCAGAAAATATTTTTAAATTTTCTAAAGTTGAAAATCAAACATGTTTCAGGCCATGAACGTATGGAAGTGGTTTCGGCAAGACGGATTTTCTTACAACACAGGCAATCAGACTCATTAAGGATGGGTGAATTTGTTATGACGAAAATATTCAATATTCATATCTGTTGTCACGTTCTATGATCCGTAATAAATTATTTCAGAATATAAATGGTTTCATTATTTTGAAATACTTGTAGTAATATATTGTTTGACTATTTAATAGCAGACTTTCTGGATCAAAATAATGGAATAATATAAAAACATTTCTTCACAAACACGTTCTTCATCGAAGGTTATTTTTCAACTATTTACAGGAAGTGAAATTTCTAATGAAAATAAAAAATGATACATAAAATAATTTCATTGTTTGAAAAATTGTTTAGAAAAAAGTCCGCAACCTGGATATTTCGGAGACGAATCTAGAGGTGTTTTTAGTTTTTCGATATGACCCTTAGTTTTTTTACAATTAATTACAAAATTTCAAATCCATACCTAGAATTACAGAGCGAATGTACGCCTAACAACGAATGCGCTAATTCTTCAAAAAACGGTTGAAAGAAAACAACAAAAAAAAGCGCCTAGAGATTTTCAAGACGAATGCAATGGTGTTGTTAGTTTTTTGATCCGATGCTTAGTTTTTTTATAACAGTTGCAGAAATATAAAAAATAATTAAATTGTTTAACAAATTCTTCAAACCAAAAATTTGCACCAAGACATTTCGGAAACAAATCGAGAGATGTTTTCAGTTTTTTGCTATGACTTTTTATTACAAAAGTTTCAAGCCCATACCTGTGGCAAACTTATAATGTTGATATGGTCTTTACTTTTGGGTGGGACTTGTTGGAAGTAGTAAGAAGGATATACGTCGGGATAGTGGATGTTTCTCCACTAAGAGAGAGTGAGAAGGAATTATCTAATCAGATAATAAGAGACAGGAGAGGTAGGGGAACGATAGGAGGGAGTGAGAGGAAAGGTGGCCATCTTTGTATAGAAGGGATGTACGGTGGACAGACTTCAAGGGAGGTGAAACGTGGGTGTGATGATAGGATAGAAAGAGATAGTGGAAAGAAGAGTGAATCTGGAGAGTACAAGAGGAGAGAAGAAATGTCGAAGGAGGTGGAAAGGGGGAGTAGTGTGTCTATCTCGCAAGATAGAAAAAGATAGCAGGTGGGAGGAGTGATCTAGAGACTACAAGAGAAGGAACTGACAGGATTAGTTCAAGGGAGGTGGAAAGAGGGATTGCTATATCTATCTCCTAAGATAGAAAGAGATAGCGAGTGTTTTTGATTTTTTTTCCCCTGGAAAGAACTGTGTTAAAGGAGGTCTGATTTATTGGTCGTGGGAGCAGTTAGTCAGTGTGTTGGCTGAAATGGCTGGTATGCCAGTTGTCTCAGCGGAAACGGGCAGGCTAGTATGCCAGCTAACCTGTTAGCTGAGAAAAGAAGGGGTGGAAGTTGAATGACCAGGTAGACAAAGAGTTGTATTTGAAATTATGTCTTTATTTCGATCTGTCTTACCATGTTAGTACAGAGATAAGCGGTAGTTCTTTAGGCGATGATGGTGTTGCGACGTCTATTTGCCTCTGGCCGGCTTCCAGCTGGAGGATTTTGGCGTCCGAGAGAAAAAGAGAGAGTGTTCTGTTGGTCACGGCAATGGCTTGCGGAGGAAACCCATGGCTGGCTACCAACGCAAGGTACCTAGAGCTGGCTTCCAAATGTAGGGTTTAAGTGAGAGGGCTCTGGATACCAGCTCCCAAACACTTCTGCCGGTCTGGGCTTGTGCGCCTCCTTTTAACGGGGAGGCTGCGTGGTCGTTGCGTGGGAGTCGAGCGGGGAGGGTAGAAAATCGTTAGTGGGAGATGCGCGCGTCGAGTTTCGAGGGCGCTCTACTAGCGACTCTCGCCTCTACTCGCCCTGCCGCCTTGCTGACGTCACTGCTGACGTCACATCATGGAGTACCGATTTCTCTCTCTTAGTCGCGGGTCTAATTACTAGTTATTATAATTTAAAATGGTTGCCTACTGATTAAATAAACGTCGTCTGCGAGAGTGTTTTAAATCTACCAATAAAAGAGTCTCGCTCTATGCGAGCCGCGTATAACAATGTCGTCAATTAATGAATATCTTTTGTGTTGATACGCCTAATTGATTTCTAAAATTCTCAAAAATTAATTACCAAGATTTTGAAACAATTTGAGGAATAATTCGCAACAGTTCAAGAAGTATTTGAGAATTTTTGTAGTATTGAAGAGATTACGAACATTTTTAAACTCGGAACAGCTATAAAATATTGCTTAATTTTTTTAAAACGTCAAAAAGTTTGAAATATCTTTTGAACTGCTTGAATGTTTCTTAAAATTTTGTAGAATCCTGGCAAAAAAAAATTCTTAGAAATATGTTGAAAATGATTTTGTCCTTGAAATTATAAAATGCCTAAATTTTTTCTTATTTTCGATGAAAAATCTTTTTTGGCCGTAAACAATTTTGTTGAATATTCGTCCAATCGAAAGCTAGATTTTCAAAACATATCGAACACAAAGTTTGGAAGCTTTTTAAGAATAGGGAAAGGTTTTAAGATCATGAAAATTTTTTCTTAAGATTAATAGGAATATTTACAATAATTCGTCATTTTAAAAAATTAATTCTAAGAGAATCCTTGATCATCTCACAATTCTCCGAAATCCTGAAGAACCATGAAATCTCGAAATATCCTGAATTCCTTGAATGTTTTAAATACATGGCATTCTCTGAATAACTGAAATTCCTTAAGTTATAGAAAATCCTAAATTCTTTGAAATATGTTGTTCCTCTAAATTCCCCGAAATCCCGGAATATTCCGAATTTCCTTAATTCCTTGAATTTTCTGAAATCATTGACTATGCTGATTTCCTGAATTTCTTTAAATTCTCTGAATCCCCTGAATTCTTCAAATATTTTGAATTTTCATAACGCTCCCGAATTCCTAAATTTCTGTTTATTCCTAGAATTCTTTGAATACTCTAAATTCCTGAATTCCTGGAATATTCAGAATTTCTCGAATTACTTGTTCTCTCTAAATCCCCTGTATTCAATTAGTTGTTTCTTATTTCATAAATATTCTAAATTCCTGTTACTTTTCAAATTCCCTGAATCTATGGATTTCATGAAATATTTTGAATTTCCCAAATGCTTCCAAATCCCTGAGATTTCCCTGATTACCTGGAATCCCCGAGTAATCTGAATTCTCTAAATTTCTTGAATTCCCTAAATGCTCTAAGGTTTTCTGAATTCGCTGTTATCTTTGAATATTCTGAATTCCCTGAATTCCTTCAATATTCTAAATTCATAAAACTTTTTGAATCTCCTGAATTTCCATCAAATTTAAAATTCCGTGAATTTCCTGAATTCTCCTCATGATCCTCATTCCTTGGAATTCGTTTGATTCCCTGAATTTCTCAAATATTCTGAATTCCTTGAATTCTCTGAATCTCCTGAATTCTTGAAATATTTTGAATTCCCTGAGTTTAGGGAATTCCTCACATGCTCATAAATCCATGAAATTTTCTTAATCCCCTGAATGCCTCGGATATTCTGAATTTCTTGAATATTCTAAATCCCTGAATTCCTTGAATCATCTGATATTCTTGAATATTTCGAATTCTTGAATTCCATGAATTCCCCGATATCCCAAAATATTCTGAATTCCTGAAATTCCTTGAATTATCTGAATCCCCTGAATTTTAGGAGTATTTTGTATTTCCTGAATTCCTTGAATTCCCTAAATGCTTCCGAATCCCAGAAATTCTCCCAATTCACTAAATTGGTTGAATATTCTGAACTGCTGAATTCCTTTGGTTCTCTAATATCCTTGAACATTCTGAAATTCCTTGACTTCCATGAATCCCCTGAATTTCTTCGATTCTTCTCAATATTCCTTAAATATTTTTCATTCCTGAAATTCCCTAAATTCCCTAACTGCTCTCGAATTCCCTGAATTCCTCGTAATCCTTGGATATCCTGAATTCCTTTAATATTCGGAATTCTCTAAATAATCTGAAATCCTTGATAAAACCATGCCTCTTGAATTATTTTTTGGAACTGATTAAGCTATACAACATAAAATTGGAACCAGTCATCTTTCTCCCCCTAAATTATAAATTAATTTGAAAGCATTCCTATAAATATCCTGCTTGATCTTCATAAGAACTTCCTATATCACGTGATTACGGTTTATATTACATTATAACGACACCTGAGAAAATAGAAATACTTGAATGGATTTTTCAAGAGATAATTAGTAGAACTAAGTAGGATTCCGATAATTGCAAAGTCGCAAACTTGCTCATAAATCTCATCATTCTAGTGATAAGAATGAAAAAGATGAGCCATAAGAATCACAAGTTCGGTCAAAGATAAAAGTTCTATTTCATTAAATAACATTTGTCATGTTACAACATTTGTCCATGTTGAATAACCTTTTGTGTCTTCAAACATACTATCAATAACGACAACTACCCTAACACTAAAATTTTTTTGAAAAGTGACATAGCTCACTTTCGTTGTTGGGGCACAATTTCTTCAAAAACAAATATTCATAAACAAAGCTTGGTTAGCTTCACTCTATGATACCAAACTAAAAAATAATTATGAAGTTCAGCTTAAAAAAATTAACAAATTTGTTATGAAACAAACTCTTCTTGCTGTAATAGCCCCATCCGAGACGCTATATTGGGATAGATTTTATGCCTACATGACTTCAACATAATATTTCTCGTCTTTGAAATTCAGGAAAATCTTTCAGAAAGTTGTCCACAATATTCATAAATGGTTCTTATGATTTGCTGTTATTTTTAATAAAGCAGTATAAAAAAATTACTTTGCTTCAAACTAGCTTTGGTTGGAGTAATCTAATCTTATGAACTGATTCATGAAATATAAATATAAAAATCTCAGATGAAGAAACTTGGCGCATTGAACATGTGAGATCACTACCAAGATACCATCATCATGTACACTTATGTATATAGTTAGTTCATTCATTATAGTTTATATTTAATCAATTAATTCAATTGAAGTATATGTATACCTGAATGAAACACCAGAATAGTCATTAGATAGACTGTTAACCGAATCCTCCATCAACGCTTTGATTAGTTTATACCCTGCTTGGGAAACATGGGGATCATTCATACTCTTCTCTTCATCTTGACAATAATCCTGAATCATATTGGTAAATATTATGCTCGAATATATCTGAAATTTTGAAGATTTAGCATCAAAAACTCTTGACTTTTGATCTACAAAATGATCCAAAGTGAAGAATGTTCAATCTTCAAAATTCAATAATATTCAATCGCAAATATTCGGAATAAATTACAGAGTCGGATCAAATTTGGGTTTGTAGTTAACAGAGAGCTTGAAAAATTGCTGTTCTTGAAGAATTATGCTGCTTGTATTTATAAAAGAGCATTACATTCTGTAAACAAATTTGAAATAAGAATGCCAATTTATTTTGAAAAATGTAATCCTTTTTCTTCCTGCAGAGTTCAGTTCACAATCTGATATTCTGCGTAATGGCGACACTACTCCTGACAGGCTTCTTCCTCCTGTCAGAAGTCATTCTGCTGCCATATCTCCTTCTGCCAAACCTGTTCTTCGTGCCAGGTCTAGATCTCCTACTACTGTCGACCCTACTCTTCGTGGCAGGTCCAGGTCTCCTCTAGCCCATCCCAGGTTAATGGTTCCTCCTACCACAATTGTTTCTTCTGATGGAATAGAGTATGGTCTTGACCAACTTCAGTCTATTCGTCTCACTCCCTACACGAATCCACACCGGCTTTTCTTGCTTCGAAGATACACTCTTCCTAGAGATAAACCAATTCGAGTAGCCGCAGGACGGAATCTCTTTGTGCCCGTGCCAAATCAAGAACTAGTTGTGCTATCAACATCCGATGGTGACGTTGTTGCTATAGCGGAAAGTAATAAACTTCTTGCTGGAATATATTCATGTAAAAATAACGGTCAAGGTGGATTCCGGGTAAAAATAAAAACGGAAAGCGGCGAAATTACGCCATTTACCCCAAATGAAATCAAGGAAACTCCAGTGGGCCCTAAGCGTCAAATAGTAATGCATTTTAAAGTACAGCGTGTGAGCCAGGATTCTACAAACCATTGATTCAATTATGAAAAAATATAAAACTAAAATATAACATTTATGTAATCCGAAGTCGGCTTAGAATGTCACAAGAAACTTGTAATTACAAATTATAATAAAGCCAATGTATTATGATTCTTGTTGCTTCATCTTTTGTTCTTCTCTGAAATGTTTGTACAGACTTTTCAAATAAAAGATAAAATCAGTTAGAAGTGTAACTTTGTGATTAAAAGTTCTTGTTTGTTAACACTTTTTTTGGATTTAACAAATAATTTCTCATCGCGTATCTTGCGCTTCTTATTTGACTCAAGATTGTTCGAAATAAAAAAAATTATGTTATTTCGATTTTTATAATTTTGAATGCATATCTTATTGATTTCGTCACCTGTTATTTGAGAAGTCATTTTTGGAATAGTACAAATTCAAGTGTCTATTCAAAACTAGAATAAAATATAATATACTAAACATTCCATAAAGTAGATGAAAAAAAAGTTGGGAAAATTCAAAAATATCTCATTTTTAGAAAAGAAAAATTCCCAAACCGAAGCAATCATCGATATACAGGTGGTCTCATTCTCGTGATCAGCAATGTCACGTGGAGTAGTTTTTCCCTCTAAATTATAAAGTAATTTGAAAGAATTGTCATAAATATCCTTTTTGATATTCTTCAGAATTTCAGTCTTTACGTAAATGCAGTGCATTGCATTATAATATCACTACAGAAAATAAAAATATTTCATCAGGTTCTCCAAGGAGATAATAAGCGGGAATGAATTGCATTCAAATCATTGCAAAGTCGTAAACGTAGCTCATAATTATAATCATAATTTAAACTTGAAAAGTGGAGAATTATTTATTGAATAATTTTTATTTTTGACACAATTTTTTTTATTTATCGCCTTTTACGAATATTATTAAAAGGACGGCCTATTATTGTACGGAAGCTTGTTTCCACAAGAAAAATATTTTCTACAATATTCATGCATCCAATTTTTAAAAATGAATAAATTAATATCAAATATTATTTGTCCTATATTTTGCCTTTTCCTTTCTCTGATGTTAATTGTGGCTAATATTAGGCATTCTGAAATTAATTTCTCAAAATTTGATACGGTAAAGTCGAAAAAGCTACTATGAAATCTTATCATTTTAGAGACACGAATATAAAAGATGAGCGATAAGAATCCAAAGTTCAGTCAAAGATAAGAAACTGATTTCAAGTAATAATATTTTTGTATGTTTGAAAATTTTTTAATAACAAAAAACTTTTTGTCTTCTCAAAAATAGTAACAATATAGATAACTACTTTAAAACTGAAAATTTGTGAAAAGTGACATAGCCCACTTCCGTTGTCAGGGCACATTCAAAATATTCTTTGAAAAGTAATGTTTTTCGACAATGCTCAGTTTACATTGCTCCACCATACCTAGTAAAAAATATCCATGTGGTCTAGTAACAAGGAAAAATTATTCATGAAATGTATCCATAAACAAACTCTTTTTTCTATGATAGCCTCATCCGAATCGCTCCTGTCAGATAGATTTTGTGTCTGCATGTCTCCAACATAACTTTCTTTGTTTTTGAAACTTAGCAGACACCTTTAAAAGCATTTTCAAATGGTTTTAATAATTCGTGGTTATTTTCAGTGGACCAGTATAAAAACATTTCTTTGCTTCAAACTGGCCTGGGTTAGGGTAATCTAATCTCACGAACTGATTTATGAAATATAAATATGAAGATTTCAGAGGAAGAAACTTGACGCCTCTAATGCATGAGATAATGATAAGGATAGCATTATCATGTACAATTATGCTTATA
>CAKNXH010063483.1:47747-66669 GCA_932178445.1 Andricus quercusramuli | reverse complement strand
TATTTTTTAAATTCGTCTCACTGAAAATCCGGGATACTTTTGGATTTATCTCTGATATTTTGCGATTTTATTTGTGGACCATATGGTCGTTTTTAGAATTTTTATGATTGAAAAAAAAGTGCTGACATTATCTATAAAAATTTAGCGAACATTTAGCTAACATAGCCTCGAACTTAACGAAAATGTTTTTTTAAATCAAAAAACTTCAATCAACAAAACGATTTCATTGAATTAGCAAAATTCTTTTATTAAAACGATAAGAAGGCGAGTATTGTGGAATTTATAAATGGGCCACATCACCTCTACCAAAATGAAGTATTCACGTGTTATTGCTTTAATGTTAAAAGATAAGAATTATTTACTTTTTAATGTATCTTATCTTAATTTGCTCACGACGAAAATAATCCCTTTGTAAATTGAATATTGTTATATTGAATATTGTTGAATTGAATATTGTTCAGGGCTGACCTGAAACTAAAGTTTCAGGTTATGTTGTTCTTATATATGTATTCTCGATGATGTCTGTGATTGGCCAGAGCACCCCATGGTGGGGATTGATCAAACTTGATTGGGAAATCAAGTCCTTTTTAAAAAAACGCGGAAGGACGGAAGCCAAATCGGATTGGTATTATATCCATTGTCCCTATTCATTTTATTAGGGTGTTTTAAGATTACGATTGCCTCTCTATGTTTTCCTGAAAAATTCTGTACGTTTTTGCGAGGATGGTTGTTTTGACGAATAAGATGCTATGTCCTTTTTCGATATGATGCTCAGCTAATGCTGATTGCGTGAAATGTTTTATCCCAACTTTACTCTCATGTTCCTTTACACGTTGGCTCACAGCCCTCCCGGTTTCTCCAATATAGACCTTGCCACAAGAACAAGGGATTTTACATTCAGAAGGACCCAACTTATTATTGTTTATATTATATTTTAAGGATACCTTATAGAGAACACAAAGCAAAGAAACGTATATATGTAATCCCTACGACGCCTGTGATTGGCCAGAGCGCCCCATGGTGGAGACTGATCGAACTTGATTGGCCAATCAAGTCTTTTTACAAAAACGCGAAATGTTTAAGCCTGACTTTACTCCCATGTTACTTTAGAAGGTGGCTCACCGCTCTCCAGGTTTCTCCAGTATAGACTTTGCCACAAAAACAAGGAATTTTGTATACTCCTGGATCACTGACAGGTGACAACCAACACAAACAAGTCAACGCAACCTACTAAAGAGAGGAAAAAACGACCACCATCCTACTCTACATTCAAGGTATCACAGAACAAATAGGAAGAATTCTCAACAAACACAACATATTTAAACCACCTGCGAATATAGGACAACTTCTAAACAGCCCTAATGATAAGGAGGCACCACTCAGTGATCCGGGAGTATATAAAATCCCTTGTTCTTGTGGCAAAGTCTATATTGGAGAAACCGGGAGGGCGGGGAGCCAACGTGTAACGGAACATGGGACTAAAGTCAGGCTAAAACAAAAAATGGCAAAATTTCAGGGATAAATCCGAAAATATCCTAGTTTTTTAGAGAGGTGAATTTCAAAAATGTAGTTTAAATTGAAGATGATATTACATTTATCAACACTTTCATAACTAAAGAAACCTTTTATTTTTTTACATTTTATGCTGTGCAATCGCGCTTCTCGACAAGCGTTACAAATACAGATACAAGATTACAAACCTAAATTGCTTTAGTACCGCTTACAATTTAGTATTTCTTGCCGATAATGCCGAATTACCTAATAACTGAGTGGTTAGGTGCAATGGTGTACTTGCTTTTTCAGAAGAAATTTTTTTTTCATTTGTTTTGTGTACATCATTTTGACAAAGAATAGAAGAAAAACCAGTTGCACAAGCGACCGGAAAGTCTTGTTTATAGAACGCAAAAGTTGTTTATTTTTTTGACCAATCAGCGAAGAAAAGCGGAGGTTGATTTAAATGGCCTTATTGGTTAACTGCTGAACCTCATATCAACAAAGTCGAAACAGTACCCCAAAAGCGTGTGTACGTTTAAATTTGATGAGAATGCTTTTTTTATTTAAAAAGTTGACAACCCTATCGGGCTGGACCATGTACCTCGACATTGACAATGTGTTCTGGTCCGCAAATTTCGCGAAACACTTGATCTTCTCTGGACATTGGTGCAGTCACATTGGCAATGTTGCCATCAATACGAATTTTAACATATCCATAATTATTACCAAGATCCGCTCTTCTAGCAAGTAATGGATGCAAAATTCTAACTGGAGGAAAGCATAATCCAATGATATACTCGCGACGCTCATCTGTTCCCATAGTGTAAGAGCGTGGCGATAACTGAAACTGGGTGATCTAGATGTATCCTACTATTATATTCGAAATAATAAACATTATAAACTCGAATGGGATTAGGATGAACTGCGCAGTCCGTATGTGGATAGGCTAACTCTGTAAACAAAAATTATAAGAAAAATTATATAAAAAAGAATAAATCGGAAGAATTTTCTGAATGAACGACTCGCTCTTGGTACAATTGTTCTTTCGCGTCTTGTCTGCTAGAGAAAAACCATATTTGAGTTATTACTTTATAAATATATGTTCCTTCTTAAAATAATAGCTTTCTACTAATACTTAGTAGCTCAATTTTCTCTAATTGAATCCGTGACATAAGATGCTCTATTAAATTTCGGATTTTACAAAACATTAACGTATGACATCACAACTGATAACATAAAGCTACGAATGCCACGTCGTGAATTCGAGAAAGATAGCGTCAGCAGTTTCTTTCTTAATTAGCAACATTCTAAAAAAGACCAAACCGTCTACAAAAAATAGCAAAATTTCAGTGATAAGTCCGAAAATATCCTACGTTTTTAGAGAGATGAATTTGAAAAATACAGTTTAAATTCAAGATGATATTATATTTACCAGCAGAATTATTGAAAACCACTAAAATTGCACACAGAATTCCAATCACGGTCATCATTGAATGGAAATAAGGGAAAGCCACTTGTGAAGAATTTCGAAGCAGAAGATTTTTTTCAAAACCTTGTAGTGTATATATACTGGTCGCTATCATATGAGTCCTCATAAATTGTACAAAATACATCAAGCCTTTTTCTATAAATTTTTGACCCCCACCACCGACTGCTTCTATAAAAACGTGGCAAATGGGAGAAGCTGATAAGAAAAACGCGATTTTCTAAAATTGTCGACCCTATTGAAACAATAATAAAAGTATGAAATTGCGAAATTTGTTAATAGGCTACGTTATTTATCACCTCCACCAGTATGATGGATTTACAATTCGTTGCTTGAAAATATAAGAACAAAAATTATTTACACATTCAATTTAATTTTAACGTTATTTACTATTAACTTTAATAATACAGCCACACAAACAATTTTGATGAAAACGCATTTCAGAGGCCAATATTTTAATCATTGGCCTATATGTTACTCACAAAAATCTCCTGGCCAATCATTGGGTATAACAGAACAAATAGGAAGAATTCTCAAAAAACAAAATATCAAAACCATATTTAAACAATCTGCGAAAATAGTAGAACTTCTAAACAGCCATAAAGATGAAAAAGCACCACTCAGTGAACCGGGAGTATATAATATTCTTTGTTCTTGTGGCAAAGCCTATATTGGAGAAATCGGGAGGGCGGTGAGCCAACATGTAAAGAAATATGAGATAGTTTTTATTTTATCAAAGAAAATTAATTGCATGATTAGAGATTTTTATATAATCATATATTATTATACATTTCAATGAATACCTTTTTCTCATTATAGACAAGTATAAAGAGTAATATTTGTCAGGAACAAAAAACGGTGCTAGGGGTTACTGGAAACAAACTTTATCTTGAACAATTTATTGAAGGTACAATTTTACTATCTTGGCTTCTTTTCATATATCATGGTGATACCAAGAGAAGTTTCACCTTCCTAGCTATTCTGGTACGTCTTTTTCATAGAACGCGAAATTTTTTTTCACCAATCAGAGAAGAAAAGCGGAAGTTGATTTTAATCGCCTTATTCGTCAAATTCTGAACCTCAAATGAAAAAAGTCGAAATAGTTGACAGATTCCTGGGCAGGATGCTCCAACCAAGCTTCTTGTTCGGTTATTTAAAATATCAAACAAGATAGACCAGGATTAATTTGCACTTCCATACAGTTTATTTTCAAAACGAATTGTACCCAAAAGGCGTGCATACGTTTAGATTTGCCAAGGATGTTTTTGTTTCGATTTTAAAGTTGACCATTCCATCGGGCCGGACCATGTACTTCGACATTGACAATGTATTCTGGTCTGAAACTTTTGCGGAACACTTGATCATCTCTGGACATTGGTGCAGTCACGTTGGCAATGTCGCCATCAATGCGAATTTTAACACATCCCATCTTATAACCAAGATCCGCTCTTCCAGCCATTAATGGATGCAAAATTTTAAGTTCGGGGAAAAATAATCCAATTATGTACTCGCGACGCTCATCTGTTCCCATAGTGTAAGAGCGTGGATGTAACGGCAAAATGAAACCTTGGCGATCTAGATGTACCGTAATCTTATATTCGAAATGATGAACATTATAAACTTGAATGGGTGTAGGATGAATTGCATCTTCCTTATGTGGATAGACTAATTCTGTAAACAGAAAGTATAAGTAGGAAACTGATTATTGTGTTAGACAATAAGTTCAATTAATAAATCACAGTTCTCATTTTATGAAAGAAAATGAGCTAATTAGAGGAATAAAGTAAAAATCATTGCGCCAAGAGGTCAGCAAGCGCCCTGACGTATGTTGGTAGCAGTTTTTTTTAGCAATTTTTTATACTTGGTACCGACAAAATGCGGTTATTTCTATCGAAATTCCGGCACACGTAGACACGGCCTATTTTTCACGCGAACAAAGTAAAAAAAAAAAGATTAAGGGTGTTTCAAGAATTCTACAATCCTTTCCAATTATACGCTTTGCAAGACTAGAGTTTTGGTGTTGTGCAGAATTTCATACAGTGCAACAGCGTAAATAAATAATATTTACACGCAAAAAAATACCCCAAACAATACCAAGATTACAACTCGATCATCGAGTCATGAAAAAGTGGACCAAGTGAAATTACTAGGTTTAGTCTTTGATAAAAAAACTAGCTTGGAGACCACACATTCCTAAACTAAAATTTGAATGTAAAAAACGAATCTCTATCCTGAAAGTTCTTTCTCACAGAATTGGGGCGCAGACCAAAATGTACTACTTCTCACCTAAAAGGCCATCATCAGAGCAAAACTCGATTACGGATCAATCATCTACAACTCAGCTAAACCAGGAACCCTAGCCCTACTCGATCCTATTGATAACTTGGGAATGAAAATCTGCTTTGGAGCATTTCATACCAGCACTACGAAAACTATACGAAACGAAATTGATGACCCGACCTTAAGCAATCGTAGAATGGAACTGTCACTAAAATACGATGTTACGTTGTCTGCATACCCTGATAACCCATCTCATGATCTTCTTGTCCCAGAACAAATAACTTTCAACTCTGATCAACACACCAGATACCCAAAATCAGTAAGAAAATTGATATAAGAACACCAGTCAGAAACTTTAATCCATTTACCACCAGACCAACAAACTAAATCCAAATCCACCATGGACTCTAGAAATTCCAAAGGTGGACCTCAACCTGTTTAACATAAAGAAAAATGAAATCGTAGAAAATCGATAGAATCAGCTTTACAAGGAAATAGAAGAAAAATACAGCGACTCTACAAATATCTTCACCAACAGATCAAAAATGGAATCAGGAGAAGGTTGTTCTATTTATTCAGCCTCTCAAGAACTCTACTTCGGCCTTTCCAAAGAATACAGCTTCTTTTCAAGCGAAATATTTGAGCTGACGAAAGAATACGAACTATGGAGAAAGACAATTTTTAAAAATATTGTAATCTTCAGTGACTCTCTAAGTAGCCTTCATTCCATTCAAAAACGACATTCATACGACAGCAGAGTCCAGGTTATCCAAAAAACTTATAATGATTGCCTACAATCTGGCAAGAAAATTACAGCAATCTGGATCCCGTCCGACAAAAACACCAAAGAAAATGAACAAGCAAACTCACTAGCTAAATTCGCTAGATCTTTACCAATTGAAGAAGAAAATTCCAAACTACCATCAACTGACGCAAAAAACTTCATAGAGCAAGAAATCTCTAATAATTGTAACATACCTCCAGGAAATACACAAAGTCACGATTTCCCTATCTGTCGAACTGAACCCTCTAAGTTTGATCAGTGCAACGCCTCAGTAAGTGTTAAACACCTTATCATTGACTGTACTAAGTTCCGTGAGATCAGAGTTCAATTAAAACTACCCAACTCACTGCAAGAAATTCTTGAACAACCTGCGCAAATCGAAAAAACAATTGAGTATCTCAAAGAAACAAACATGTTCCCCCTAATATAGTTAATTGAACCCAAAAGTGAAACATTATATCTTACAATGTCTTAATTTCTCTTCTCTCGATAATGTGATAAGCAATTTTATTTTATTTTTGTCTCAAGCAAACTAATATGTCTTCAGACTGATAAGACTTATCTGGCGTCGCCAATAAACTAGATGTAGATGCGACGTTGAATGAACCTAATAAAAATTTTTTTTAAATACGCGCTCTTCGTACATATTGTTCTCTTGCCTGTTATCTGCTAGAGAAACCCCATATTTAAGTTATAATTTTACAAATGAACTTGTTGAAACAACCGTTATATTTTATGAAGCGTTTTTAATTCTACAACGTTCTTTTAATCAACATATACAACCCTAAATAAATTCCTATATGTTTTCTCTAAAAAATAGTAGCTTTCTATTAATATTTAGTAGCTCAATCGTCTCTAATTGAATGTTTTACATACTACACTCTATGAAATTTCAAAATTTACAAAACATTAATATATGACATCACAACTGATAACAAACAGCTTTGAATGGAACGTCCTGAATGCCACGTTGTGAATTTGGAAAAGATAGCGTCAGCACTTTCTTTGATAATTAGCGAAATCTTTAAAATGGCCAGACCATCCGGAAAAAATGGAGAAATCTCATGGATAAATCCGATAATATCCTAGACTTTTATACAGACGAATTTAAGGAATACACTTTAAAAACACAGTTGAAATTAAAGATTATATTATATTTACCAACAGAATTAGTGAAAGCTATTAGGATGATACACAAAATTCCAACCATGGTCGTCATTCTATTGAAATAAGAGAAACCCACTTGTGAAGAATTTCGAAGGAGAAGAATTTTTTCAAAACCTTGTAGTGTATATATACTAGTCGTTATCATATTGTTGGAAAAAATGAGTAAACGATTTTCTCCGTTTAACTCTTATATTTATTTTATCTGTACACAAGAAACTAGCGGAATAACAGATCTGAAACCAATCATATAAAATCCTTTGTTCTTGTGGCAAAGTCTATATTGGAGAAACCGGGAGCGCGGTGAGCCAACATGTAAAGGAACATAAGATAGTTTTCATTTTATCAAAGAAAATTAATTTGCATGATTAGAGATTTTTATATAATCATATATTATTATACATTTCAATGAATACCCTTTTCTAATTATAGACAAATATAAAGAGTAATATTTGCCAGGAATAAAAAATGTATGCTGGGAGTTACTGAAAACAAACTTCATCTTGAAGAATTTATTTAAGGAATAAGTTTACTATCTTGTCTTCTTTTTATATATCGCGGTAACATTATACACATTGCAGTAAAAACGTTGCGGTAAATATATAAATGAAAATTGTTTTTGACAATTATATAGCGTACAGGTCATGACTGAGTAAATTATCTTAAACACAAAAATGATACGACTCTTTTTGTCAATCATTTTCCTTGTGTATTGTTACAGTTATTCTCACCAGACGATAATGAGATGTCAAAACAAGTTGTGGATATAAACCTGAAAAATAGATTTTACTTCATAAGTTTTTAGATAGTAAAAGCCTATTAGAAGAAAACCAGCTTTTGGCGCTGAGAAAAGCATTTTTTTGAACTAGGAATTCTGAAAAGGCCCCAAATTCAAGACCTAACATATTTCAGTCTAAAATTTTTTCAATTTGATGTCCAAAAATACACAAAAAAGTTGTATCTCCCCAGCCCTTCTACAACACCCCCTTTTTCAACACCTATGCTAATGAAGAATTGAAAAATAATTCTGAAAAAGCCCTAACTTCGAGACCTAAAATTGTAAGCTTAAAATTATTCCATTTTGATATTCAACGGTACGCCGAAAAGTTTCCCCTCCCCAGCTGTTCAGGAACGTCCCTGTTTTCTAACCCTAAGATAGGACTAGTTTCAAGCGTTACAAGCGATTGAAACGTCCTTTTTAAAGAACGCAAGCGTTTTTTTTACAAATCAGAGAAGAAAAGCTGAGGTTGATTTTAATTGTCTTATTGGTTAACTTCTGATCTTCAAATCAGAAAAAGTCGAAACAGTTGACAGATTTCATAGATGATTCGATGATTCGTTATAATAATTTTAAAATGTAAAGATTTTTCGGGTTTCACACGAGTGCGAAACTATGAATCTTGCCGACGTTTCGTGAACATTGCAGTTCACTTCTTAAGGGCTAACCTGAAACTGATGTTTCAGGTTATGGGGTTTTTATATATGTATTATCTACGATGCCTGTGATTGGCCAGAGTGCCCCATGATTGGGGACTGGTCGAACTTGATTGACCAATCAAGTCTTTTTAGAAGAACCCGAAATGTTTTAGCCTGACTTTACTCTCATGATCCTGTACACGTTGGCTCACCACCCTCCCGGTATCTCCAATATAGACTTTGCCACAAAAACAAGGAATTTTATATACTCCAGGATCACTGAGAGGTGAGAACCAACACAAACAAATCTACACAACCTACTAAAGAAAGAGAGAGAAAAACGACCACCATCCTACCCTACATTCAAGGCAGTGTTGCCAGATCAGGAGTTTTACTCCTGAATTCAGGAGCGTTTTGAGCCGTCAGGAGTATTTTCAGGAGTGAAAATTATTCAGGAGTTTTTTCAGGAGGAAATTTTAATCCTTAGGAGTTTTCGGGAATATTTGAAAAATAAAATTTTAAGCCGTAAAGATTTGAAAAAGTTGAAACAGTAGAAGATAGACCAGTCAAGGAAAGGAAGAAAGTTACTAGGATCACATATTACCAATCAGGTGATTGTTCAAACACTCGCAATCACCTCATTGGTCAATACTATTCCAATATTCTACCTCTATGGGACTGTGCCCCGACACATCCTCAACCTATGCTTCATTCTGCGTTCTGATTGGTTGGTATGTATAGTTACGACGTGTTTAGCCAATCATTTTCTGCGTAGAAAATATCCATACACATACGTGGTTCGCCATTGGACACTTGATTGTCCATACTCAACTCTTACTCTTCGCTGACGCTGACCTATTCAATCCGGACTGTGTTAGTGTCCAGAAGCAAAAGAAGAAGAAACTTGTCCTTTGCTGGATTTTCGTCCAAATTTAAATTTGAATGCAAATATATATTTTCGAAGTGAACAAATTAAAATTATAAAAAATGCCACCAGTGTTTTCCAGGACGCCGTTTACACAAAAATATTTAAAATCGTGGGAACAGTTACCAATATTTACAGGTAAGAATCATCATTACAACATTACTTTGACGTGTTCTTTCCAAATGTTATATTCACCTTACTTTTATGTACAATAATGTATGAACTGTATATTTCAAAATTATTTGATTTATCTAGTACTCAGTCCACAAACCTATTCGATATTTCCTTTCTTAATTACGTTTTCCTAACTGCCTCATATGTTTCACATTAATATATTACGTTTGTAAAACGTAATTAAAGTCGGGCAAAATGTCGAAGCCGCTCACATCTTTTGATTGCAACTCGCACAAAAGAATCTCTGAATTGTTTAATACAAAGCATGCAAAAGCTTAAAGTCTCCTGTGTTCAACACCATTCGGCCGAAACCCCCTGTTTTTTAGGATATTTTGCCCTCTAACTATTGACAAAATTTTTTAGGATGAAAGTGATCATATCGTTGAATTTTGAAGACTAAGCTTTCAGTTGCACTTCATTAGACAATTCAGAATTTTCTTGTGTGTGAGTTGCAATCAAAAAATATATATAATCAAAAAAATATTAATTATTAGTATTTGTTGAGTAAAATAAGGGGATTCTATTTTGAGGTTAGGACGTGAGTCCAGAAGATTTTAATTATAATTTCTATTCTATAAATTTGTGAATAATTAATACTACTTCGCCCATTCAAAGGTATATTATTATTATGCTTTCACTCTCTACTTCGACATAAAATGGTTTTTAAAATTTCGAAAATGACTGTCAAGACTGATTCGTATTGCTCAATTAAATTTTTTGCTCTTTTGAAGTTTTTTTTATCATTTTCTTATAAAAATGTTTTTAAACGACCTAAGACCATACGTATTTTACCGTTTTGTGAACAAAAATCATGTTGACGAAGTTATGTAAATTTGAGATCTTAGGGTCGTTTTTCAAAATAACACAAATTTTTGTTTTAAACATTTATCAATTTTGAGCTAATAAATATTAAAACTACAGCATTTTGTCGAAAAATTTGTTTTCCTTCTTTTGTAACTGAAAAAATTTAGGAACAGATAAACGTTCTTTAGTGCTTTTTATTTAGGTCCCCAAACTGATGAAACTGATGATACTGACGAAAAATCCTAACTGTAACATTTCTTTTAGGATGGTTAAAACCTTCTATCGGTGATGACTCCAGAGCTTTATGTGCTTACTGCAAACATGATTTGAAAGCACATAAGAGATCCCTCGAAGACCACGCTAAAACAGAGAGACACCTTCGAAATGTGAAAATTGATAAGGATATCAAACAATCAGGTAAACTAGGTCCAGGTTTCGCAGTCCCTCTTATAGATGATAAAGGCAAGATCGCTGAATTGAAAATTGCTGCATTTGTAGCAGAACATTGTTCAATAAATACTGTAGACCACCTCGGTGAAGTAATCAACAAACTAGATGAGGATTCGAAAATTCTTCCAAAAATAAAACTTCACCGTACGAAATGCACGGGATTAATAGTTAATGTTTTGTCGCCGTGTTTATTTGAAGAGTTAATCGACGATATTGGAAATTCGCGATATTCATTAATCATAGATGAGATCACTGCGATAGATACGAAGAAAGGCCTAGGTTTCATGATCAGATATTTTAGTAAAAAACTTCGACGTGTTAGAACTACGTTTTATAGGTTAATCGAAATAGAATCCGGGACTGCGGCAGACATGACTAATGCCATAAAAAAGCAACTGGCAGACGACGGCCTGAAGTTGGACAGACTTTTAGGGATTGGTGTTGATGGGGCGAACGCCATGGTAGGAGCTCACAATTCTGTTTCTTCCAGGCTGACAGAGATTAACCCGAATCTCGTCACAATTAAATGTTTATCTCATTCTTTGCATAAATGCGCAGAGAATGCATGTGATAAATTACCACGGTGTTTAGATACAATGGTCAAAGAAAGCCATTCGTGGTTCTCAAAGAGTACAAAGAGGGGTATTAATTATAATTTGGTGCACAAAATGATAGCGGATGGCAATAATCCGAAGAAAATTGCCAAACTGTCGGGAACTCGATGGCTGGCTAGATTAGAAGCTATTGAGACAATCATCGATCAATGGGATAGCTTAAAATTGCATTTCCACATATCAAGATCTGAGAGAGGCGACGCAGGTTACAAAGCTGAACAGTTATTCGCGATGTATGACAACCCGGAAAATAAATTATATTTGTTATTTTTACGTCAGGCTTTGAAAAATGTAGTGACTGTAAACAAACTTTTTCAATCGCACACAGCTGAACCTTTCAAACTTTTACAGGACCTTAATAACCTTTTGTACGGCAGCTTAAAATCAATTGTGGTCCCATCTCAGCTGGAAGAAGCTATGTCAAATTGTGAGAACCTAGCTTCTTTTCCATTTAAAAATTATTTGATGACCACAGAATGTATAAATTTTGGTTATCTTTTTAATAAAGAGAGTGCTAACTGTGCACGCGAAGCGCTTCAAGCAATAAAAGAAAGATGTAAAGACTTTTTGATTAAATTGTGCGAGGAACTCCAGGCCAGAACGCCAAATAATATTAGGATTCTGGAAAAAATGTCTCTTTTCAGTCCTGAAATAGCATCGCGTCAAAATAAAGATAGTATCGCTGATATTGCGGAAATGTTTAAAGATGTATGCGGTGACATTGATGCTACATGTGTGGAATGGGAACTTCTTCACCGTCTTGAAATTGATGCGAGTACCTCCGACGAATATTGGGTCAAAGTTAGCGACGAAAAAAATGCAGGGGGCGAACAACGATTTAAGTGCATTTCAGAACTCGCTTTATCGCTTCTTAGCTTGCCGTTTTCAAATGCTTCAGTGGAGAGAGCCTTTTCTATTTTTAATATCATAAAGGACAAACTAAGGAACAGAATGTGTTTTAAGACAGCAGATGCTATTTTGCGAGTTCGGTATCTTTTGCCAGGTAATAAATGCACTAACTTTGAGCCTACAAAGAAAATGCTCAAAGAATTCAAAAGCGAAGTTGTTTATGCGTGCAAATTTGACGAAGAAGTATTGGATATCTTCGCAGAAATGGGTCCAATTTAAGTAGGGATTAGTCTCTTCTGTTTTTGTATATAAAATTCAGTATTATTAATGTTTTTAATTTTTATGCGATCCTAGCTCACTGAAGCCAAATATTATAATTAAAAATGACTGATTTATTATAGTTATAATAATCTACTGATAAGACGCAAACTTTTTAAAATAATTAAATGTTATATTAAGTCATTGAAATCACATAAGATATTTTATTATTGACAAAGTATATTTAGAATTTACTTGCTGATCTCAACATTGTCGTAGATTGTAGCGTGATTCGTAATCCTTAATTTTGTATTTTTGTGTAATATGTATGTTAGTATTAGCAAGAAATGTGATAAAATATATAGCGGCTATAGCGCGCAGCTTTCAATGCTTTTATATTTCGCGCCACAATCTCTTGTATTCTATAATTATAATAAAATTTGAAATTGTGATACCTCATACACTCTTATTATTTATTTATCAATCTTGGCTTTAATATAATATTTTTTATATATTTTAAATAATGAATTATATTATATAATTATATTAAGTACTTTTTTCAATTACACAAACAAACACATATATATTAGGTTAGGTTATTAATAATATTTCATTATTATTATTTCTTTTACCTTATTATTTTTTTCAATATTGATTATATATTAATATATTGAATACTCCTAAATTTACCCTAATAATAAATATTACCCTAAAAATAATATATATGTATACACAAAAACAGTTCAGGAGTAAATTCAGGAGTGTTTTTATTGCGTCAGGAGTTTTCAGGAGGGAATTCTAGTGAATTCAGGAGGAACTAGAGAAACCCATCTGGCAACACTGATTCAAGGTATCACAGAACAAATAGGAAGAATTCTCAACAAACACAACATCAAAACCATATTTAAACCATCTGCGAAAATAGAACAACTTCTAAACAGCCCTAAAGATAAAAAGGCACCACTCCGTGATCCGGGAGTATATAAAATCCCTTGTTCTTGTGGCAAAGTTTATATTGGAGAAACCAGGAGGGCGGTGAGCCAACGCTTAAAGAAATTATAACAATACTTACCGACAGAATTAGTAAAAACAACTGAAATTAAACACAGAATTCCAATTACGGTCGTCATTGTATTGAAATAAGGGAAACCCACTTGTGAAGAATTTCGAAGAAGAAGAATTTTTTAAAAATGTTGTAGTGTATATATACTACATATTCGTTATCATATGAGTTATTATAAATTATATAAAATACATAACGAGTGTTTCTGTACATTTTTGATCCCCTCCCCCGACGCGACGGCTTTCATAAAAACGTGGTAAATGGAAAAGGCTGATAAAAGAACGCAATTCGGTAACATTAAAGACCTCATTAAAACAATAATGAGGCTATGAAATTGCTAAATTTGTAATTAGGCTAAGTTACGTCACGTCCATCAAAGAAATCGCTTTCTCAAATTTATGTATTGGTCCTTTATGCACCTTCAGTTTTCATTTAATCAAATTTCAGTAGTCAATAGTTTAATCATTGGACAGAAAAAAATAAACTTACTTTTTCTGCGTCTTATTCTAATCAGTTAATGATTAATTGTATGATTAGAGATTTTTTTTAAATCAGATATTATATATTTTGCTGATAATCTTTTTTTAATCATAGACAATTATAAACAGCAAGATTTTACAAGAATAATAAATTATGCTGGGGTAACTTAAATCATACTTTATTTATTCTAATGTTTTCTCTTGTATGAGAATGTGAAAAAATAACTTTCGTATCTTAAAATCATAAAATCAAGTGCTCAAATAAACGAAATGAGATTAAAAATAGTAAGGATGTATATAAGAATATATATAAGAATAAAATAAAATAAATTGGTCATAGCGAACTATCAAATTGTAATACAACATTTTTTTCTAACATTAGAATTTTTTCTCGACAATGACTAAGTCTTTGCTAGTTAAAAAACGATATGACTTTAGTTTTCAATAATTTTTCTTGTACATTGTCACAGTTATTTACTTTACGATAATGAGTTGTTAACAAATGTTTTGGACATAAACTTGAAAAATAGATTTCACTTCACGAATTTGTAGATACAATAAGCCTATTTGAAGATAAACAAATAACTCACAGTAATTGTATAGAAGTCAGGAAAAAGTCAGGAATATAGAAAAAAAAATCTTGCAAGTCAGAGAATTTCTATAACTTTAAATAATTGTCAACCAAAATAAAGTTGAAATATTTCAATTTTAATTTGAAATTCATTATTCCGTTTATAAAAAATTCTAGGTAGAAAATGTTACAAGTTTGAGATTTTGGTATTTAATTATTAATGGTCAGGAAAAATGAAAAATTATTAAGGAAAAATTAGGGAATTTTTTAAATGAAGTTTTTGCGGTAACACTGAAATAATATTCTTGTTAGTAATTAATTTGCCTTGTATTTATATTTATATTATTTTTTCCATGCAAATTTTAACTCCTGAAGATTATGTTTTCAGCTATAAAATTTATTATTTGTTTGAAAATTTAACAATTTTGTTAAAAAGTTATTCTTTTTGGTTGAAAATTCAAGTATTTCTTAGAAAATTTACTTGTTTACAATTCATATTTTGGTGCTGAAAAATCAACTGAAATCTTTCTTGGATGAAAATTCAACTATTTATTTGAAAATTGGTTTACTCAATTTAAAAATTCATCTGTTTTGGTAGGAATTTCATCCATCTTGGACAAAAATGCAACTATTTGGTTGAAGATTCAATAAGTTTGTTGAAAAGTCATACTTTTTGCTTAAAAATTCAACTGTTTTGTTGAAAATTCGTCTTTTTGGTTTGAAAAATCAGTATCTTTGTAGAAAATTGACTTCTTGTTTAAAACTCATATTTTAATGTCGAATAGTAAAACTAAAATCTTTCTTCGGATAAGGATTTAAATTTGGTTTGAAAATTCATCTGTTTTAGTACAAGTTTCACTCTTCTTGGATAAAATAGGAACTATTTGGTTAAGGGTTTAATAGTTTTGTTAAAAACTCATTTTTTTTTTTGTTAAAAATTCAACTGTTTTGTTGAAAATTCAAGTATCTTCCAAGAAAATTTATTTCTTATTTAAAACTCATATTTAAATGTTGAACAGTCAAATAAAAAACTTTTTTGGATGAAAATACAATATTTTTTAAATTTGTCTTTTTAATTTAAAAATTCATCTGTTTGAGTAGAAATTTGATCTTTTTTGGATAAAAATGCAACGGTTTGTTGAAAAATTAATCTTGTTTGCTTGAGGACTCAACTATTGAGAAATCACTTGTTCGTTGAAGATTAATTATTTTTAGTTAAAAATTCATCTCTTCGGTTGAAAATTAACCTACTTTTGTTGAAAATTAATTTTTTTGCTGAAAATTCAATTTTTACATAGAAAACTTGTCTTTTGGCTTGAAGGTTTAACAGTTCAGGGTAAAATTTTTCTTCATGACTGAAAAATCTTCATTTGTTAAACATTCGTCTTTGTGGTTTTGAAATTAATTTTTAGTAGTTATAAAATTCATGTTTTTAGGTTGAAAATTCAATGATTTTGTGGATAACACAGTTATTTTGTTGAAAGTTCCAGTATTTATTCAAAAATGTTATTGTTTTGTTAAAAATGTAAATATTTTGTTCAAAATGCAAGTATTTTGTTCAAAATGCAAGTATTTTGTTAAAAAATCATGTTATATGGTAGAAAAGTCATTTTTTTGTTTCAAATAAATAAATAAATTTGAAAATTCTGAATTTTTATCTGAAATATTTTTTTATTTCGTTTATAAAAAACCTTGTGTTAAAAATATTACTAAATTTAAATGCTGGTATTTCAATACTAATGATTAGGGAAAATAAAAAATTGGTCAAGGAAAAATCAGAGAATTTTGAAAATAAATTTTCACCCCGCAAAGCATTATCTTAAATACAAAAAATTGCGATTAGTTCCATATCCACATTTTTAATTATTTTTATTCCTTGAATATTATTCAATAGTTCAGCACTATTAGCGAAAATTGTTACACTATAAACAATACTATAAAATAAACTATTTAGGCAATTGTGCGATTTTGTTTTAAACATTATTTCTTTACTATAAAAACTGGACCACCCTGTTGCCCAGCCGGGAGGAACATAAATTTTTTTATTACTGACGGATAAAAATCGGCAACTCTAGAAGGCTATAAACCAGATAGGAAAAGGTTTCCAGTTGAGTTTTCCGATAGATTTTTATGCGAATATTTTCAAGCAAGTTTATTTGCTGTAAGAATGCATTACAAAAATTAACTTCCTTATTCATTTTTTGCCTGAAAACACTCCTAAAATTTAATGAACTCTAAAAATCAAAATTCCTCTCACATTGTAGGTGTAGAACAAGCACAACAAAAAATTTCGTCTTAAAACAAATTAGAGTTCCGACCCTCCATTTTTCTTTTCCTTTTTTTACGAGCCCAAGATAACTTTAAGAACTTTTTTACCGTTGGAAAGGTGACTGGTGGTGCGAAAAAGAGGGTGCTGTAAAAATCTCGGCGTAATCGCTTCGGAAATGCATAGTGCGTTCTTGAAGCAATAAGTTATCCGCGAGGCGTGTGGCTCAAGAAAGAATACCGTTGCGAAAAAAAAAAAAAAAAAAAAACGGACAAAGTGTTGTGGAAAGGAAATAGGAGAGGGAAGGTTCCGCAAGGGCTTTGTTAATTTATGGACTTATTTTTCCCAGTACGCTGACCCATTTATCTGCCCTTTAATAGCTTTGAAACGCGTCCGCGAAGGATCTTGATATGATTAATCGAATTTCAGCTCCTGTCCACGAAAGTCGCGGGAAAGGAAATTAACCTTTTCACTTCCTGTTTTTCAGGGTTTAAGATTATTTAATTACCTTCATCGTTGGCTTCATAGTTGAAGGGTGGATTTTCAGAAGCGCTTAAGGCCCTGTGAACAGGTTGGCTCACCACCCTCCCGGTTTCTCCAATATAGACTTTGCCACAAAAATAAGGGATTTTATATACTCTCGGATCACTGAGTGGTGCCTTTTTATCATTAGGGCTGTTTATAAGTTGTTATAAAAAATATGATATGAATCCGGTCACGTGACCGGATTCCTACCTTACCGACACTTTTTTATTTTCTAACTTATTTTCACACACGCCAAAAAGATGAATTTTCTACCAAGCCGATTCATTTTAACAAAAAATTTCATTGGAAATCAAACACTTAATTTTTTAACTAAAACTATCAGTTTTCAACCAAAACTGGACTACTTAAATTGACGGTTAGAAAAAACTTAATTTCCAAGAAATCCGAAAAGTGAATTTTTATGAAAAGAGTGTAACTTTAAACCAAACATATGAATCTTCAATTAATCAAATGAATTTTAAACTAAAAACAATCAAACTTTAACCAAAAGTAGAATAGTTGAAAAAAATTAATTTAATTAATTAATTAATTTTACAACAAAAAAAAGGAATTTTCAACAAAATGGTTATATTTTTTACTCAATGAAATTAAGTTTTAACAAAGTAATTCAACTTTAAACCAAGTAGTAGAATTTTGAACCAGAAATTGATGTGAATTTTGAATAAAAAACAGTTAAAGCCAAACAAAATAGATGCATTTTCAACAAAACGTATGAATTTTTAATGAAATAGTTTGAATTTTCAGCTACAAACGACGAATTTTTAACAAAAAATGGAATGATAAAATTATCGAGTAAAAAATTAATTTTCAACATACACATTTTTTCACACAGTCGCTCAATTTTCAATAAATAATGAATTATGAACGAAGTATGTAATAGTTGAACTTTCAAGTAAAAACCATCAATTTTGCAGTATTTTATTTTAGCGTATTTTTTTAACTTTGAAGGAATTTCAGAAATGTTAAAATGTTTGAAGGGATTTCGAAATATTTTACAAGATTTGAAATATTTTAGGGTATTTTAAAATATTCCGAGGAATTTGTAACATATTTCAATCATTTGAAGGGATTTTAAAGGATTTTGAATGCATTAGGGTATTTGAGAATATTCCAAGGTATTTTCAAAATGTTTAAAAAGATTCAAGGAATTTAAAAAGATTTCAATGTATTCAAAATATTTTATAGTACTTTGAAAGATTCCTAATAATTTTTAATATATTCCAATAATTTGAAGGTATTCCGAAGGGTTTTAAAAAATTTTAGGGTATTTTTAACACTTTAAAGGAATTTCAGAAAGCT